>JBBPBX010005938.1:13270-24214 GCA_038048925.1 Garcialebias charrua
CCACTGCTCCACCTGGGTGTATCTGAGGTGGGATGTGTTAAATGCAGATAACTAATTTTGTCATTGTATAGAAACACACAATGATTACAACAAATAGCACTTATACATCTATATCGGACTAAAATATCGGCCCTAATATATCGGTTGAGAAATGAATGAATCGTTTGGGCTAGTTTAACCCATTATTTAGGAAAATTAATATTGTTTTGTCCAGAAAGTGTCATGGAAATATATTATTAAATGCCTTCTTTTGACTTCTGTGAAAATTAAGACTAAGCCAATTTATTTATTTATTTATTTATTTTAATTAACCATGACTGGATAGATCTGTATCTGTACATACAACCAACAGCTGTAAAAACAGGTAGCCAGCTGTGGCACATGTAGGAGACTTTCTCATTCTGGCTTTTTGTTGGCCTAATAAAATTAAAGAATCCTTTGTGACTTTAGTATTTCTGACTGAGATTAATTCATTAGAATGATCAAAACATCAAATCACATGTGTATTACTGAACATTTTTAAAAAGCACCTTTCTTTTTTTTAATTCTTCCAGAGGAGCAAGATAACCTGCTCTCGTCGGTGACTCGGTACGGCTCCACAGACAGCAGCTGCCAACATCATCATCAGGATCATCAGAGTCACTGCCATGACAGCAACCACAACAGCCACAGCTTCCCCTCAACAGCAGCAGCAGGTCACTGGGTCAGTGCGGACCAGGAGGAGGAGGCCATCCGCAGGAAGCTCAAGTACTTCTTCATGAGTCCCTGCGACAAGTATCACGCCAAAGGCCGCAAGCCTTACAAGCTGGTTCTGCAGTTGCTGAAGATCTTTTTTGTCACAGCTCAGGTTTATCATCTTTTAATCATCTTTTAAACAAGCTGGTTTTTTTTTGTTTGTTTTTTTAACCAGAACCTTTGAAATACAGCCAAGCTGGATTATAACCGAGACAGATTAGCTGTTTTTGTAAATGCAACAAAAAACTAATTTGTAAAAATTAAAAAGTAGATACATGTGTACAACAACAACCTTGTTCTAAATTAGAGATGACTATTTTACAAGTTCATATAAAGCAGGGGTGCCCAAACTTTTTCAGCATGCGAGCTACTTTTGAAATGACCAAGTCAAAGTGATATGCTGGTGAAGATTCTCAGTCGTCCAGGACATGGTGAAATCAAAAAAGGCGTTCAATACAAGAACAACTGGACTTTATTTGTTGCAGAAAACGTTTCGCTTCCCATCCGGGGAGCTTTATTAATTCAATGAGCAGACTGTGTGCGTGTGGAGTTATAACAGCTATGTTTACATGGGCAAAATTTTGTGACTGGATTGAAATGTGCTCTGATTGCATAATTAAATAGTACTGTTTACATGGGCTCAATCCGTTCATGACAAGCGTTTACATGCAGCAGGCTTTATTCTGACCAGAAGAACAGACATGCGCAGAGTGGTACACTCCCCCTTTAAAAAAAAAAAACGAAGAGGAAGTTACTTTTGTGAAAACCACAGAAGAAGTAGTTACGTACTTGCGGGACGAAAGTAAACAGATGCGCCAGAAATGGACCCGCTGGAGTTGTTACTGCACTCCCTGATTGAGATACAGGCAAGAAGCAACGCATGCTTTTAGTTGTTGTTGTTTTTTTCGCAGTATGAGAGCGCTGGAAAAGGAGACACAGAGGGGAGGTGTGCGCTGCTGCGCGCAGCGCACATGCGCAGTCAGGAGAGTTTCCACGGTCCGATAAAAGGAACAGATCAAGTGTTTACATGCACACCGATCTGGTTACTGATCGGCGTAAACCACCCGTTTCGATCTGATCACAAATTGGGTCGGATCACGCCGAATACACAAAAAATAACCCGAACGGGGTGTTTACATGATGCATTTTTGTTCCGATCGGCCGTTTGATCCGATTACTTATGTCCATGTAAACATAGCTTGTCTTAGATGTCACGCACCAAACCTATGTAAATTGAAAGCTGAGATAACACATGTAAATTGACGAATCACACCTTAACAGTAGGGGTTTCTTAAGGTCTTTGACAGAAGACACACAACTTTATGTAAATTGGAAATCACACCTCACACCCCAACAACAGAGGCTTCTCAAAATCTTTGCTAGTCTAATTCCCAGACAAGACACCTCTGCTCCCATCCGGTTTAAAACGTCTGGGAATCAGCCCCAAAACTGTGTTATAAGTCTTGGAAAGTTGAAATCTCAGGCTTCCTCCTCTGTTAAGCGAGGGCTGTTCTTTCTTGATATAAACAACAAAGTGATCTACCATAAGGCCCCGTTTACACGAGAACAACCTCTGGAAACATTAGTGTTTTTTCAATGTTTATTGGGGGTAATAAACAAAAAATTAGCAGGTTTACATGAAAAATGCTGTAGTTTCCATGTCAGTTGGGTTGCCAGATAAAAAATTATGGACTATAGTACTGTGGCTTTAAAATGCTAGTAAACTGTCATATGTGCTGAGTGAAGATGTTCTAAGATTCAATTCAGTTTATTTATTTAGCGCCAAGTCACAAAAGAAGTCATCTCAGGGCACTGAACAGTAACATTCATATACACGTATACAAAATAAGTTAACAGAGACATTCATATATAAAATAATAATTTAACACTATTTGTTTTAGGAGCAGACTGCTTTGAATTTAACTCCATCGCAGAACTTGCATCTTGAGCAAGATGAAGTTTGTGTTGTGTTTCTTGAACATGTGCACAGAAAAGGAGGTGGTAAATAAAGCATTTTAAATTTATCTGGCAACCTTGGGCTCAGCTGTATTCATTGTGCATGCAGCGACTGCATGATCACAGTTACTGTACTCCAAACTGATGGAAAACGTCCCTTTGGACCCTGGATTTTATTAGTTTTGCTCCTACGTGCTGAAAAAGGGCGAGTAGCAGAAAAACACTCTGATCTCTGCCATTTTTAAAACTGTTGTTGGTGCAGAAAAACTTTGGACTGCAGCCGCCTGTCTGTGCAATTTCACACACGGATAATTTCACACCTTCGGGGGTGGGGGAGTGGGGTTGGGGTTTCCCCGAAAATCTCTCAGACCTGGTTTGAGAGAATGAGGGTTGTGATTGGCTGCCCTGTAGAATAGAATAGAATAGAATATATCTTTATTGGCATATTTGCACCAAGGTACAAAGTTTTGCAATTGGCGCGCGCACCATCCGAAGAGGGACGTACGCACGGAAGCCGCAGCAGTATAAAACCGCGCCACCAACAATCAGATATGAAAAAGGAACATACAGTCGGGTAATCAGTGGTATTCAAAAAAGAATCTATCACAATTTGTCTTAGGACACTCCATGATAAAGTCTAAAAAACTCTACCAGCTTTAGCACGATAAGACAAGACATGTTGCATTTCATGGCAAGCAGGGAGATTGTCCGTGAAAGTCATTTCAGATAAGCACAGTCTGTAGATGTCATTTCAGCTCGGCTCCATTCTGAAAGCACACGGAGACCTCTGGGGGGGGGGAGTTCTCAACAGCTTTCACTCCAGGAGAAGATTTGCAGACAGCCTTCTTTTTCCAAGGTTGCTCACAGTCCAGATTAGATTAGTCGCTTATTTATTTTCAGGCCAGGCTACAGTGTACTTTTGACTGCAGCCTTGAAGTCCAGGTGCTGTTCAGGTCCAAATCGTCGAATCATGTGAGGTTCCGAGCTACAAATCCTCGACTGTGCCTGATGGAGCTGTAAACGAGTCCCAAAGCGCACCGCAGGTCCGCGGTCAGCTCGTACAACAGCTGGCTTGTTGAGGTCGTAGCCCGGATCAGAGAATCTGGTTGAGCAGGGAGTCTCGCCAGCGCGTTGATCGCCGCGGCCGCCTCCCACAGCTTCCAGTAGCAGAAAACATCAGCCGTTCCCAAAAAGCAGATCAACTGCCACCAATATTCCAATAATCCACAAAACTTCAACGTCTTCGACAGAGAGAACGGTCAGACACATTGGCCACGAGTCCATAGTGTGTCCCACCGCATGCGTGTCGAAGGGGCAATCCGCCTCTCCTGGTCCGGTGCGTTTTGTTGAAAAAATTTTATCAATAGAGGAAACAGCCCATGTAAAATCCATTTCAAATTGGTTCGAGTGAGCGCTGAAGAGTTAAGACGAGACAAAATGCAAAAGCAGGGAGGAGGAAACTTAGGGGGGGTAGAGGAGCAAAAAGAGATGCGACCTGCTTCGCCGAGTGCCGGAAATGTATGTTAATCCAGTAACGAATTTCATAGTGAGGATGGATGATAGGCTGACATTTATTGTATTTTTATTTACCGTATGCTATGTGATATACCCATAATGCCTTTGCGATCGACCGGTAGATCGCGATCAACATACTGTACTGGGCACCCCTGATATAATGTATTGACGTTTCAAAAACACCTTTAAGTCTTTTATTGAACTTTTTCTTTGAATGTTTTCTTTTTGGACGGAGTGAAACACTTGACTCCACTCTACCCTTTGATTTACCCACAAAATGTTCTGAACCTTAAAGCAAAAGTTCAGATCATTCAAAGTGAGGTCCTGTGAAAAGGTTACGAACAATAATACCTGCTGTATCTTCAACCTGCTGACCTTTCTTTTTCTTTGTTTGCTTCAGTTGGTGATGTTTGGCCTCAGTAACCAGGTGGTGGTCACGTTCAAGGAGGAGAACACGATGACCTTCAAGCACCTTTTTCTCAAAGACTACGATGAATCCTCAGGCGACTCCTTTGCTGTTTACACACAGGACGACGTCTACAGTCACATCTTCTATGCTGTGGAGAAGGTAAGGGTGAAGAAGACTGAGGATCCATCCACACAGGAACGGTTTGTTTTTTAATGCAGAAGTTTTTTGTTTTTATTTCAGCCTTTCTTGTCCTTGGAAACAGCATTTTAGCAGATCCCAAATTGTATTTTTTATAAACAGGTTCCAGAGTGAAAAAAGCTTTAAGTGTTAACTTTGTGCTTTCTGAAATCATGATTTTATAGCCTCACCTCTGATCTGAAGGTGGTAACTCACTGAGCTTCAGTTGTTAGGAATTGCAAGACAAAAGTCAAATTTTCCATTGAAGTCTCTACTTTTGAGTGTTTATGACCAAATGAGCAGTGAGCCGGGTGGCCGTGTTTTAAAGAGTCCGTTTCAGCACTTTGGTTGGCCTTGTCGCTGTTTTAAGTGCTCTATCAATAAAATGGTATGGTATGGTTTTTGAATCATACCCAACAGTAGCGTGGTCTAAGACCTGGATCTTTACATCAGATCAGAATCATCTTTATTATCATTGCACCAGGATACAGTGAAATTATGTTCGTACAGCCATCCAAAAGATGGGCCGAGTGCACGCTGCTGCTGCTAAAAAGCGAGGCCTCTTAGTCTTTATCAGAATATTTTTAGATAGAAAAAGGATAAGAACCAGAAGGTTCTCGTATCTGAGGCCAAACGGTGGAGCCAGATTCAGATAAGCCACAATAGTTGATTTTTCTTCAGGCTGACTGTTTTTTTCTCATCAGCCTTGAGTCCTGCTGGAACTTTCCAGTCCAAAATGGCCAAACTTATGGGTATTTCCACTCCACTGATCGGTGTTATGAGCCTTCCTCAAGATCGATCCCAACATGCTGACGAGTCCTAGGAGCTGTAGGTGGCCTGTGACTCTCACAAATCACCTCCAATTTACTGTTTATCTCGTAAATCAGCTGATTTTGAGTACTCGTAGCACAAACAAACCTTCACACAGACTCGGAAGCTTTTTCATGGCCGAAACTGCTGCCGTAGTCTTCTTCAAAAGTTGATAAAACAGAGCCCCGCCAATGCCAAAGAGCAGACCCCCTGCTGTCATGAATCTAATTACATAAACATCTTCAGCGTCCTCCTGAGACAGAACTGAGAGACACATCAGCTGCCAAACTCCCCACGGATCTCTGACGTACCCCACAGCGTGAGTCTCAGCAGGACAAGAGGGTTCTCCAAGACCCTGTCGTTTTGTTGAAAAAATGTTGTCGATTGCGTTGAAAGTCCAGCTCACCAGATCTATAATCGTATTTTTCGTAGGAGATGTGTACCAGGAGCTTCAAATACACAGATAGCAAAGCAGGAGGAAGGAGAACATGGGGAGGGAGAGCAGGAGCGTCTGTCTTGAGAGAGAGTAGAAAAAGTGTTTTCCATCAGAGAACAGCGCCATGCAGGTGTCAAAATACAGCCTTAAGCTAGATTCATACTTGACGCGTCGCGCAGCGCGCGAGGGTGCGCGCTCCAAAAGTGACGCAATTTCACAGTCCCCGCCCCTGCGCGTTGGCCCCGCGCGTGGGATTAGCGCGTGCCGTGCACCTCTGAATTTTTGAAACTCCGCAAGCCTATGCGCGCGCGGTGGGCGCTACGATTTGATTGACAGGTCCACCCGACAGCCTTCACCCTCTTCACGCCGGAGCCTGCAGCTGTTTGCGCCGCTGTGGTCGTGGAGACGGAGTCGCGACGCATGGAGGAATGTTTTGTGACACAAAATGTATTAAATTCTCCTTCGTTCCTGATCTGGAGTCGGACTTTTCTTTTGTTTTTTCGCCAAAAGTCACGTGATCGCTTTCTCCTCCGCTGACTCCATGCATTAAAACCGCAAATAAAGACAACAGTTCAGCACGCGAGCAGAAAGCTATTTGTTTTTGTTGTGTGACGTCAAACAGTTCTTCTTCTACGGTAGATTTCTTCTTCTACACCTTTCTTGCAACATATGCACAGGTTTTAGAGGGTACTGCCTCCTGCTGGTCCGTAAAAGAACAGCACTTTGCCATGCGCCGCCGTGGGACAACTATAAACACAGAGGCGACACTGTAAACGCATTTCGCCGCATGGCACAGTGCACGCGCAGCGCGCGCGCTCCAGCCTGCGGACCAAAGCGCGAGTCTAACTCAGCCTTTAGCTCTCTTGATGTTTCAAGAGGTTGGAGATGCCCACAGCCAGGTTCAGGTGAGTTGGAGAAAGGTTGGAGACCACCCACAAACAGCTCTGTTACCATTTCAAGAGAAACATCACAATTTTCATGAACATATTAAAAACTCGAGCGACAAGACTGTGTGCCTCTGTGACTTGTGCAAGCATATTGACAAGCACGACGAACGTTGTGACACATTCTGGACTCTCCCTCATAAATGCAGTTTGCTAACTACTTACTGGTAGTTGCAAGCCAGTGAGATACTTCCTTAACCGAAGATCCAAGGGTGTCCTCTGTGACCCTGTCAATCCACACTGAAACTGTTTTTTCCCCTTCCAAAACAATATTTTGTTGTTCTAAAAATACACCTTTGTAATCAATACACTGTTTGTAAAAATGTCTTCGTCCACACACAAACACCAAAAATGACCAAAAACAATGCCTGTACCTGTATGTGGCACAGTAATACTGCCTCAAAAATACACCAAAATCAGAAAACAAAGAGTGGAACATGCTTATAAAACTTGCACACACTGGCTGCAAAATGTAAATATAACTGAAACTCTACCTAAAAAATCTGAGACAAAACAGCCAAGCTGCCTAATGTGGAGTCAGTTCCTCTTTTGACCAACATGACTGTGATAGACAAAACATGAATCTGGCTCCAGCTCATTGTCATTTATGGTTGTGTTAGTCCAGGACAACAACATATTTTTGATTAGTGAGTTGTGGAGAATGTGGAGGCCAAATCAACACATCTAAGTGGTTGTGTTGTTGTTATTAAACCATTTAACCATTTTTTTCTATGTGACAAGGCTGATAATTGTTGCGAAAGAGGTCACTGCCCTCAGGAAACACCAGTACCCTGATCAGCCCTTACAAATGGCAGTGTATTACTAGTTCTGACATATTTTGATTTATACCAGCACAAATATGTTTCAGAAAATGAAAGTACAGTAGCTCCTCTGTAGGTCTGGATAATGCAGTCCAGCCTTCATTCCTCACAAGCATTAGGGCATTTTGTGTACTTGATTTTTGCAGAGTGAGAACGGCTCACAAGAACTGCAACTGTGGAGTCATAACCCAACCGTCAAGCCATTATATCTTGTTGAAGTTCCTTGAGTCCTTCGTCTTCCTTCCTGTTTTAATTTTTACTTCCATCAGTTTGAATGAAAAATAAATGTCTATTTTTGGAAAATAAATTAACTTAAATAATGTTTTGTAACAAAAGCAGAATTTTAGAGAAGTGTTGATTTGTGTTTGTTTTAAGATGTCATACTCTATACTAAGCACAGGTGCACCTCAAAGATGTGTACTCAGTCCTTTGCTCTTTATTCTGCTGATTGTGCAGTCTGATTTACTCAGCAGAAAGGGCTGATTGCAGATTTGAGAAAATATGCTACACTTATCTTCCTGCACATCTGTGGCTTCCTTGTGGAGAGGGTCAACAACTCAAGGTTTTGGGTGTCAACATCACTCAGGTTCTGTCCTAGACTCTCAACACCACACATCTTGTCAACAAAGCTCAGCAGAGGATACACTTTGTCTAGTGTATGATAACTTCCCTTTTCATCCTCACCACCTTTTACCAGGGGACTGTTGAGCCAACCTCATCATTTCCTAGTATGACAACTGCTGTGTGAATTCAAGAAGACTCTAATGTGTGTGGTGAGAATGGCTGAAAGGGTTGTTGAGGTCTCACTACCCTTTCATTTTTCTGGAGACATGCAGAAAAAAGTCCTCATTGTGAAAGATGCCTATCACCTCACCCACGAACAACCATATTTAACCTCCTATAATACGATACTGTTCCACTATATTAACAACATCCAGGATGTCCAACAGTGGCAGATTTATGCCTTTAGATTGATTACTTTCTGAGCATCGCCAAAATCTGTTGAGTGGTTCATGGGATATTGTGTACACTGACGAACACAGACAATTTAAATGTTCACCCACTTTTAATGGTGAGAAAATTATGATATTATTCTAGTTTCTAAACCTGTCATACTGCCAAACTGGCATCAAGAAATGGTTATACACACACACACACACACACGCATATATATACACTTTATTTTTTCTTTCGGCTGCCCCCTTCTTTAGGGGTTGCCACATCGAACTAACTTGCATGAAGACTTGGTGATTGTTTTTATACCGGATGCCGTTCTTGATGCAACCACCGTGCTACCACAGCCCTCTGTGTGGAGCAGAGAGCTGCTATCTAGGGTGTCCGGGGGAGCAGATGGTGGGGGTTAAGGGCCCAGAGTGGGCCAAACGAGGGCAGAGGCAGGTGTGGGTGCTTCACCTTTCCTACCTTCATTTTGATGTTTTCAGTCCAGGGAGTTGAACCGGTGACCTTCTGATAATAGGCTCATTTTCTATAACCTCTGCGCCATCAACCCCATCATGAAAAAGTAATATAGTAAGAAGAAAAAAAACACAATAACAATACTGAGGGTGCACCGATTTATTTTTATTAATCTTGGAATAAAAATGGACTCTCATCTTACATTTGAAAATCACATTAAGCATCTGTTTAAAACTTGCTTCTTCCATCTTCGAAACATCTCCAGACTTCGCCCATCTCTGACTTTTTCTGATGCTGAGAAACTCGTCCATGCCTTTGTCTCCTCCAGGCTCGACTACTGCAACTCCCTGTTTATTGGAATCCCTGGCAAAAATCTTCAGAAGCTTCAATATATTCAAAACAGTGCAGCAAGGATTTTATTGAGAGCTCGTAAATTTGAACATATTACACCCATTCTCCATAACCTCCATTGGCTTCCTGTCTCCTACAGAATTCAGTACAAAACTGCTCTCATTACACATCAATGCTTACACGGAACTTCACCTGACTATCTAAAGGACATTCTTGCACCATATTCATCCACCCGGTCTCTACGATCACAGAACAGTAATCTACTTCACATTCCACAAACCAAATTAAGGACCATGGGAGACCGGGCATTCTGTGTGGCTGCCCCCCGCCTATGGAACTCCCTCCCTGACTACATGAGAACTCCACAGTCACTGGTTGACAGAGGTGTCAAGTAACGAAGTATAAATACTTCGTTACTTTACTTAAGTACAAATTTTAGTTATCTATACTTTAGTAAAGTAATTATTTTTCAGCCTACTTTATACTTCTACTTCTTACATTTTCACGCAATTACTGGTACTTTCTACTCCTTACTTTTTAAAAATAGCCTCGTTACTTTTCTTTCATTTTGCCGTTTTTTTTTTGTAGAATATAGATATTCACGCAGGACTTTCCAAAAATTGGAACATAAATATCCGCATCAGCAGCCGTCGTCACTCACCAGTGTTGCCAGATTGGGCGGTTCACCGCGATTTTCCTTCTGACTTTTGCGGGTAAAGAGTGCTTTGGGTGGGTGGGACTCTATCTGGCAACACCGGTCACACGCGTGTGTCTTTACATCCGGGGCAGCGTCGGCAGCTCCGGGACCCTCCATCAATGTAGAAGCGTCTGCGGGACCGGGACCCTCCATCAGTAGTTGGGGCGTCTTCTATAGCAACTTCATCCGGCGAAGCCATGCTGTCCGTGACGCTGACTTGTTAGGGGCTCTGCTAGCGCTAGCATTAGCGTCTCGCGAGACAACGTTACCTCTCAACGAGAGATATCGCGGGAGTTTAATATCGCGAGATCTCGTACAACGAGATCTCGTTACATGCCTAATATTGAGGTAAGCTGAAAGTTTTTGTTTTTTTTATCAGTTGATTACTGACTTCTAGTGACCTAGTAACATACTAATGTTGTATAATAAATATAAACGTGAAAGACAACAAAACCAGGAGAACCCTTGACCAATTTGTTCTGCACCGGGCAACACCAGAGGCAGATATGGTATGTAAAAAAAAAAAAACTGCCATCTGGAAAAATATCCTTTGAGGAAGTGGAGAAGATCACTGAGTCTTCACCTGGTTGGCAGGTAAAAATTCAATAATTTCCAGTGTAGTGGTGAACCATGTTTAATTATTGATAGTTATAAACAAAAGTGTACAATTGACACGT
>JBBPBX010005938.1:25830-36540 GCA_038048925.1 Garcialebias charrua
CGTACGTCAAAGTCTACCTGCTGAACAATGGAGCCTACGTAGCCAAAAAGAAAACCAAGATTGCACGGAAAACGCTCGACCCGCTGTACCAGCAAGCGCTGGTGTTTGAGGAGAGCCCGCTGGGTAAAGTCTTACAGGTCAGCATCAGGTTTGTTCTTCTTCCTGACAAAATCACCACAGAGCCGCGGCCTTGACGGGTAAATTCTTGTCCTTCAGGTGATTGTCTGGGGAGACTATGGCCGCATGGACCATAAAAGCTTCATGGGAGTTGCACAAATCCTGTTGGATGAGTTGGAGTTATCCAGCACGGTCATCGGTTGGTACAAGTTGTTCCCACCGTCCTCCTTGGTGGACCCGACTCTCGCCTCCCTAACGCAAAGAGCCTCTCAGTCATCTCTTGACAGCTCGCCCGGACCACCTGGAATCCGATCCTAGTGGACCAAAAGTTCTACGTACCGGTAGTACGTTGAGGGGAATCAAAACAACAAAAAGGACTCTTGAAACGAGAAGCAAAAAAGGTGGAAATGTAGAACAACAATCAGAAACAGACACGAGGAGGAGAAAGCTTTGTTGAAATCTGACAATCACTCCTACCACGGTTCTTTTGGCCTGTTGTAGGGAGCGTCACGCTGACTTTGGTGTTTCATTTCCATTCAAAGAAAAACCTTGTGGCTCTTTTTCTTGCTCTCTGATTGGAAAACTATAACTACGAGTGTCAGCAAATCAAAATGAAACAGGGTTGTTTTTAAGTGAATCAACATGGCAAAGAAATGTACGTAAGCACGGGAATGTACGTCTTAGAGACCGAGGTAATTCCCCCTTCCTGCCTGTTGGGGGCACAGTCATTTCTGCAGCAGCCTCCTGCAGACACCCAGCAGACTACCGGCACCACTGTCCCCATGCAGGGTGCCCCCCACCCCTTGCTGTGGGTACTCAGTCCGGAAGCACAGGGCCTTCTTCTGGTGCCTAGATCTCTGGTCCCTCTCTGCGTCTCAACATGTTTACCGTGGCTGCTTCCAGGCCAGTCTTAGGAGTGAATCCTTTGTTGTGCATTTATTTTCCCTTTGTTAATACAGGCACAAAATGTTTTTTACTGTGCATAAAATGCTCATGATGATGTTGTCAGTTTGTTGTGTGCATGGAGGAGAAAAAAAATCTTTAAAAAGATATAAAATGTAGTAAACGTCTGCAAGCTGTCTGTTAGGGGAACAGGTGATGATTGTAATGGCACGTTGTTTCAGCTTCGTTCTAGCTCTGTTTTTTTCTTAACAAAAGTATAAATGGGTTAATACAGTATAAGAATGGTTAAAGATGCCAAATGTTGTCTTTCAAGAGGCCTAACATATGAGTATTTTCCAACAGTATACATCATTACATACGGCACTAATGTATTGCCATTGTTGTTTGTTCCCATACAATGGCGAAATTAGTTCTCTGCATTTAACCCATCACATGTGGGATACACCCAGGTGGAGCAGTGGGCAGCTATGCAAGTGCCCAGACAGTAATTAAGGATTAGGTGTCTTGCTCAAGGACTATGGTACTCGATATGTGGGCATGGTGGGGAGTCGAACTGCAACTTTCTGGTCCCAAGTTAACTACCCTACCTCTACACCTTCTTGGTCCCAATCTTATTTATAACCTATAACCTACAACCATTCACTCATGGCATTCCAATGCTGGTTATTTATAACTTTAGACCACTCTAGTTTAATTCCTACATATTAAATTGAGCAAATTGAATGTATTCATGAGCTGCCTTCTTCTTGTTTATTAATTTGGTGATACAGTATTGTTGTTGAACGACACATCCTGACCCAAAATGACATCAAGGTTCTTAACAAAAACCACGACCTCTGTCTTTTTTGGTTCAAATGCAGAAAATTGGGTAATCCAGGATTTTAATGTCTTTAAAACAAGCTTGTAACTACCGGTAAGTAAATTATTGGATTAATCAGGTTTCATAACTATAAATGAGTATCATCGACATAACAATTAATTTTATCCCATGCTGTCTAAATTTACAAGAATTGATCCCAGAGTTTCTAAACTGAAACTGCCTTGACTGCTGTCTACAGCAAGAATGATGCTATTTACCTTAAATTAAATGTTCCTTTAACATTTAAACATTCCTAAATCCCTGACAAAGACACTTAGAAAGACATTTAAATTAGACAATTTGCCTTGGAGAATCAACCAAATTGGCATCTGGAAATGTAACGCCATGAATGGATGGTTGTAAATGTTTAAGTACTGTATGTAAAATTATAACAATTTCTTTGAATATTTAAGAGCAAATGCTGCCTAGAAAAAGGAGAGACCTGTAAAAGCCAGATTTTAATATTTTTATCCCTCTTAGCTTTCAGGTGTAACAAAATCAGGGAAAAAACAGAGCTGCAACGAAGCCAAGATGGTGAATCATCACAAAGATCTTAAATTTTACAAAAGAAACTGAGGTCAGTTTTGTTTTCTTCTAATTCTTGGTCAACGAACTGGCCAGTTGTCTTTGTATAAGATGTATATTAGGCATCCTGGGAATTGGACCAAAAAATCAAGTTTGCAGTATGTCACTTTGAAATGCAATGAGGGTAGTGTTTCTGTAAAAAATAAAAAAAATATATATACATATATAAATAAAAATAGATGTTCACATACGCCAGAGCCGATAAGACAGTATAATTTTTCACGTTTCTGAGGGAGTGCCTTCCCTCACCCCAGCACGTTTAAAGTTTTTATCCAGACATTAGTTTAACCTTTTTTAAATAAAAGCACAAAAACTTTTTTTTTTTTTACTAAAACGTTTAACTTTTTGAAGGGAAAAAAAATAAAAAATAAACGTAGTTATTTTTTAAAAGTAAATAAATAAATAAAAATCCTGTCAGTTCAGTTCATCTTTTGTCTTGATGGTAAAGGAAAAGTTTGGCCGAATTGAAGCAGAGTTCTGTGCAAAAAAAAAACAAAAAAAAACTTTTTATTTTACATGTTTTGATAACTTCTTGACCCACCTCAATTTGGAAAAATAAAATTTAACATCCAAACACAACAAAGACAAAATTTTCAATCAAACCTAATAAACAACATTTCCCTTTGATTTGTGCAAACACCACTTTATAAAACTTCACACTGCTATCAACGTTTGTCTATTTCATGAATCGTTATTTAACCAGAAGAGTTTCATTTGCGTGAGTTCAGCTTGCTCTGGGAGAAAATCTGAGTAACTGGAGTAAACCAGAAAAACCACTGGAGTAAACCAGAAAAACCAGAGTATCCATAGAAAACCGGAGTTAGCGGAGTATCCGGAGAAAACCGGAGTAGCTGGAGAAAACCAGGTACCGGAGTAGCTGGAGAAAACCAGAGTATCCATAGAAAACCAGAGTTAGCGGAGTATCCGGAGAAAACCGGAGTAGCTGGAGAAAACCGGAGTAGCTGAAGAAAACCAGAGTAACTGGAGAAAATAATAATAATACTTTATTTATGAAGCCCTTTAAAACAATCACAGCTACAACAAAAGTGCTGTACACATAAAATCAAGAACATTTAAACACATAAAAGAATCAAACAGGTTAATACATTAATATCAATAAAAACAGTAGTGTAGAGCAAAAAAAAAAATGGGAGTAGCCAGAGAAAACCAGAATAACCTGAGTATCTGGAGAAACACAGAGTATTTCGTTGAAAACTGGAGTATGGTAACTGGAGAAGACCAGAGTCTCTAGAGTATCCGGAGAAAACCAGAGTAACCGGAGAAAATGAGAATAACGAGTACCGGTAACCTCGAGGCTCTATGGGATTAACCTGCCTAAATAAAGGTTGAATGAATGAAAAGAAGAAGAAAAAAAAACAGAAAATAATAACAATAATATTTTATTTATAAAGCTCTCTAAAACAACCACAGCTGCAACAAAGTGATGTACACACAAAATCAAGAACATTTAAACACAAAATAATAAAATAGGTAAAACATTAAAGATCAATAAAACAGTAGTGCAGAGCAAAAAATAAAAAAGGGAGTAATCAGAGAAAACTAGAATAACCAGAGTATCTGGAGAAACCCGGCGTATTTGTAGAAAAACAACGTAACCGGAGAAGAGCAGAGTTACCGTAGAAAACTGGAATTTCTGGAGTATCCGGAGAAAAAGAGAATAACCAGAGTAACCGGTGACTGGAGGAAATCACTCACAAATGGAGAATATGAAACCCCCACACAGAAAGACCCCAAACCAATCTTGGGACTTGAACCCAAGACCTTCTTTCTGTGTGGCCACAGGGCTAACCGCTAATCCACCCAATAACATTCGTACATAATTCTAAGTAAGTAAACTTTATTTATATAGCACCTTTCACAGATATAAAATCACAAAGTGCTTTACAAAAGAAATACACATAATAAAATCATACTAAAATCATACACTCTTAAAACATGCTATACAAAAAGGTTACACATGATGAACTCTAAAATCGATAAGTACAATTAACCATAAGCCTGTTTAAAAAGATAAGTCTTAAGACTTCTCTTAAATGCATCAGTCGACTCGGAGCTGCGCATTGTTAGAGGGAGAGCGTTCCAGAGCCTCGGTGCCACCACCTGAAATGCTCTATCACCACGGGTTTTAAAATGGGTTCTAGGGACCGACAGCAGTAGCTGATTCTATGGTCATTTATGAGTGTGCGCCAAGAGTATCGAAGCGTCCAAGAGGAGTCACATCTGTCGGGACGTTCTTATTTCCAACAAATGAACTAACACAAAACTGACCTCAACGTAAAGGTTTAAAAAAATAATAATCAGCATTCATATTAACAATTTAAAGACTGGATTTGCTTTGGGACAGCAGGAATTCACTGGTCCATTGGAACTGTTCACTGGTTTTTAGTTCATCAGTACAATCTAAACAGATCCAAATCTAAAGTGAATTTTCCCATCCTAAAACAACTACAATTTTCTAAATTTCACAGTGATTCAAACAACTGCTAGCGTTTGGACCTTTACACTGACAAGCTTGTGTTAGGTGGTGAATTTATAAGAAGTTTTTAAAAATGGATGTGACCTTTAGATGCCCTGGAAAAGCTACATGCCACTAGTCTTACTGATTTTAAGCTTGTAAAAATAAGAATTTTATGTAAATAATGGAGTGATTAAAACTGACTGACTGCAATCATGAATTTAATGAAAATTAAATATTACCTGTCCCATTTTATGTCAAGAAACAAAGACCTTCCACAATTTGTTAACACTCAGAAAACAGAGAATGACTCTAAACTACTACCACACCAAATTTCACTTCAAACTATAAAATTCACTGAGCGAGCGGCATTTTTGTGTTTGATGTCGATTAGCTTTAGTAAAGAAGCTACAACAGAACCTCACTTCAATATGGCTTAACTTCTCTTTCACATACAAGCAGAAAAGAATCGGTCACGGTTTTCTCGTCCATGTGAACGTGAAAGTCAGGGCGCCAACGCTCATCCTCTGCAGACTCCTTCCACCGCCACCTGAGGCGGAGGGGCCAGCTTGACTTTTGCACCAAGCTGCATGCACATTTTTGTAAAAATTGTTACAGAAAATTGAAGAAAAAAACAGAGAAAACACTGAACTAGATTAGCGTGTTAGTTCTGCGCACCGTAGGGCCGCTTGTTCGTTGCATGCAGTTGTACAGTTTGCTCGTACTTGAATACTGTATTAAAGAGTAGACAACCAAGAAGCCATTCCCATGAAGCCGAGACGTTCCACGTCAACTGCCGTCTGTTCTACGTTCTTCCCCCGGGTGCTGAACGTCTCTCGAACCAAACCCTGGGATCACGCTGATGTTCCTTCATCCTCACGAAGATGTACTGGACTGAACAGGCCTGACTATTGTTCCACAATGTAGCAAAACTTAGAGAAGCTGAGTTTACCATAAAAAAAACACAACCCCAATTCTAAAAAAGTTGAAAAATTGTGTAAAATATTAATAACAGAATGAGATGGTTTTCAAAGCTTCTCGACCTGTATCTAATTCACATGGTGAGCATACCATGTGTTGAAACCAAGAAACTGTATCGTTTCAGGAAGAAATTCAGTAATTGTGAATTTAATGGCAGCAACATGTCTCTGAAGTTGTTCCAGGTCCACGTTTCCTCTGAAGCATCGTTTAACAGATGTCCGTAAACATCCAGGACCTGAGGAGACCAGTTGGTGGTGGATTTGGAGGACTTCAGGAGACCAGTAGTTGGAGGTTTTGGTGGACCTTAGGAGACCAGTAGTTGGAGGTTTTGTGGGACCTGAGTAGACCAGTACCGGTAGTTGGAGGTTTTGGTGGACCTCAGGAGATCAGTAGTTGGAGATTCTGGAGGACCTGAGTAGACCAGTAGTTGGAGGTTTTGTGGGACCTGAGTAGACCAGTACCGGTAGTTGGAGGTTTTGGTGGACCTCAGGAGATCAGTAGTTGGAGATTCTGGAGGACCTGAGTAGACCAGTAGTTGGAGGTTTTGGGAGATCTCAGGAGATCAATTGTAGGAGATTTTGGAGGTCACTGAAGGGACCAATACTTTGAGGTTTGGGGGTCCTGAGTAGACCATCAGTTGGTGGTTTTGGGGGGCCTGAGTAAACCAGTATTTGGAGGTTTTGGGGGATCTGAGTAGACCAGTAGTTGGTGGTTTTGGGGGACCTGAGTAGACCAGTAGTTGGAGATTTTGTGGGACCTGAGTAGACCAGTAGTTGGAGGTTTTGTGGGACCTGAGTAGACCAGTAGTTGGAGGTTTTGTGGGACCTGAGTAGACCAGTAGTTGGAGGTTTGGGGAGACCTGAGTAGACCAGTAGTTGGAGGTTTTGTGGGACCTGAGTAGACCAGTAGTTGGAGGTTTTGTGGGACCTGAGTAGACCAGTAGTTGGAGGTTTTGGGGACCTGAGGAGACCAGTAGTTGGAGGTTTTGTGGGACCTGAGTAGACCAGTAGTTGGAGGTTTGGGGAGACCTGAGTAGACCAGTAGTTGGAGGTTTTGTGGGACCTGAGTAGACCAGTAGTTGGAGGTTTTGTGGGACCTGAGTAGACCAGTAGTTGGAGGTTTGGGGGACCTGAGTAGACCAGTAGTTGGAGGTTTTGTGGGACCTGAGTAGACCAGTAGTTGGAGGTTTTGTGGGACCTGAGTAGACCAGTAGTTGGAGGTTTTGTGGGACCTGAGTAGACCAGTAGTTGGAGGTTTGGGGAGACCTGAGTAGACCAGTAGTTGGAGGTTTTGTGGGACCTGAGTAGACCAGTAGTTGGAGGTTTTGTGGGACCTGAGTAGACCAGTAGGTTTTGGGGGACTTGAGGAGACCAGTAGTTGGAGGTTTGGGGAGACCTGAGTAGACCATTAGTTTGAGGTTTTGGGGGACCTGAGTAAACCAGTAGTTGGAGGTTTTGGAGGAAATATGCCATTCTGGTTTGACGGGGGATTCTAGCTGTTCAACAGTTCTGGATCTTCTTTGTTGGATCTTGTAGATGCATCAAGTGTAATTGATGAGAGGTCTGGACGGCCACAGGGCCACGCTGCTGGAATGGATTCAGTGTGTGGTCTAACAATGTTTTGCTGAAATATGCTAGGCTTTCCCTGAACAAACAAACACAATCTGAATTAGAAAAGATGTTTTAAACTAATCAAATACTTACCGGTAAATTCTAAAATGCTTCTCTAGATGACAAAGTTCATGCTCAATCATCCAGGTACCAAATCCAATAATTCTCAGTCGGGTCATCTGGACAGTTTCTTTTTTATAGAAACGTTTCGTCCTCTATCCGGAGGGCTTCATCAGTCAGAGGAGTTCCAGCAAACTGTTTCCCCACCAAGCAGTAAACACCTTAAGTGGACCAACCAGTTTGCTGGAGCTAAGATGGTTTCTGGGCGCCGTCCTGGGAGAAGTCGACGAGGGACAGGACGGTAACTGACTGGATGGTCCCTCTTCTCTTTAGTACAGAGGACATGGTGTATGAGGTTTACAAACAGAACTTCAGATTTGGATCCATCTGACCTCAGAACAGTTCTGGACTTCACCTCAGTCCATTTGAAACGAGCTCTGGTCCAGAGAGAACGGCAGCGGTTCCGAATGTTCACATCTGGTTTCTTTGCGGATGAACTGTGTTTACAGACAATGATGTGTGGAGTCCAGACCTTGTTTTAAGGCTTGTAGGTCACGACCTTCAGCCTCGTCCTTTGAGCTCAGAGGTTTCGACAGATTCTTCTAATCTGGTGATGAGATTATGAACTGCAGACGATGGAGATTCAACGTCTTGTTGAGGAACTTTATTCTGAGATGGATTATTTGGAGACAGATTTTCAGAGCGTGGTGAACCTCTGCCCATCTTTACTTCTTAAATGTACATCCTCTCTAAAAGTCTCGTCTTATAGCCAGTTGTCTTGTTGACGTGTTGACAGTTCACCTAATTGTTGCCAGATGTTGATTCCTCTTGTTGCTCCTGGAACAACTCTTTTTACATGTTCAAATCAAATTCAAAGTTACTTTATTTTTCTTTAAAATGCTACAACGTCTCAGTTTAAACACAATGTTTTTACTGTTTTATTGAGGAAAAAATGTGAGAATTACAAATTATTGCATTCTGGGGAGGGTTGTGTTTTTATTTTTATAATACATCGCCACTTTTTCAGAATTGGGGTTGAATGATAAAATATGTAAAAATGAGATATATAAATATTTTATAGCGTAATAAATTCTACTACAGCAACACGAGTTGTTAATTTATACAAAGCTGAAGCACAGAGAAATGATTCTAAGTGTAGGGACAACCAGTGGGACGGTTCAGGACCAAACGGGCCATCTTCAGCCTCACCTCATGAGTTTGTGTTCCGTCGAAGGCGACGTCACATTTCTCCGTTGGTTTCTTTGTCAGTATTAACAGAAAAAAAAAGTTAATTGTTTACAATCTTCTTTGTTCCACCGAAGCAAGAAGACAATTAGAGGAAAGAAAAGCGCTCACTGCAACATTTCTTGTTTGTACAACCAATGTGGCTCAAATGGTGTGTATGTTTTATATATTTAAAAAGTTCATTTTTATGATTTACAAATAATTAAAAAAAGGATGTGTGGAAAAAAACGTCTTTGACAAGTTTTTTTTTTTTTTTTGTGGTGTGTACACTCCGTTTGTTCTGCCATCCAGTTTTTTAAAGACTTTATTATGATATTTGTTACAGAAGTGACACACCAGTCCCACAAGACGCTCTGCTGCTTTGCTTGGCTGCTTATTTATTTATTTATTTGTAGAGCTTTGAAATATTTGCATGTTTTTAATTTGTTGCTCCGGGTCAACTGGTTTAGTTTGAGCTCAGCTGTACTCGTTCTGCTCAGGCCGTCCTTGGTGGACTCTCACAGCCGGCTTGAGTCACCATAACCAGGCAGGGTCTTACCTGAAAGAAGATTGGCTGGCTGAACTAAAGGCTGGGGCCATTTTCAACTACCGTATTTTCCGCCGTACACGTCGCTCCGCCCTACAAGTCGCATCAGTCCAAATACAGGTATAGTCCCCGACTTACGACGAAGTTCCGTTCCTGCGCTGTGTCGTAACCCAAATAAACATACGTAAATACTTCACCTTATACGTACAGTACTGTACAGTATTTTACCAAGCACTTAGCCTATCCTAACACAGTAGCCTACCGTATTCGTCGGTGTATAATACGCTCCCGTGTATAATACGCTTTGACCAATTATTGCCAATAAACCAGAAAAAAACGTACATAATACGCTTCGGTGTTTAATACGCGCTGACGTCACAGCCGACGTAACGCGTCATCCACCGCTGACGTTACGCGTCACCGCTGAGACAACCCGGAAATGTGGTCCATTGTGCAGCGCGACCTGAATTTCATTAAAATTTAACTACAGAAACGCCTAAAAATATATTTGTTAGCTGAATATATATGTTAACGTGTCTCTGTTTAATTTTTGTTAATAAATGATTACAAATCAGCTGAATTTAAAATGTAAACAACACGATGCGCGCACACACACAACAGGCCCACAGGCCCGGTTTGGAGCGAGAGCTGAATTTAATTAAAATTAAACTACCGTACAGAAACACCTAAAAAATATATATATTTGTTAGCTGAATATATATGTTAACGTGTCTCAGTTTAATTTTTGTTAATAAATGATTACAAATCAGCTGAATTTTGAACGTAAACAACACGATGCGCGCACCCAGAAATGGTTTGCTGCAGCGCAGCAAGAGCTGAATTTAATTAAATTTAAACTACCGAACAGAAACACCTAAAAAATATATATATTTGTTAGCTGAATACTGTATATGTTAACGTGTCTCGGTTAAATTTTTGTTAATAAATGCACTTTGACGGTTACAACAACATAAATACAGCGGCTTTAAAATTAATACACGCTCACCCCGCCCATAAAAATGACAGAAACAGATACCGTTTACAGTTTTTATTCAAGCAAATTATTTACACTATTCAAAACCTTCAAAGTCTTCGTCTTCCGTGTCGCTGGCAAACAGTTCAGCCATCGCACGATCCAGCTCATCGGTACTCAAAGGCCCAGGCTGTTCCTCCTCCTCGCTCTCGGTGTCCTCTGCTCCAGCTGGCCGTGGGATGATCCCAGCTTTAATGAACCCAGACTGGATGATCTTTTGGAAATTGATTTCCAGGCCTTGTCGATCCAGTCGATCGCCTGCAGGAACGTGGCGTGGCGCATACGGCCTGTAGCTGTGAAGCTGTGTTCCCCATC
>JBBPBX010005938.1:44136-70251 GCA_038048925.1 Garcialebias charrua
GTATATATACTGAATATATATAGAGTACAGGTAATCCCCGACTTACGAGCGCATCGACATACGAGGTTCCGGACTTACGAGCTCACTAACGAACAGTAAATTTGTAAAGAACATACAGAAAATACAGCACTTTTATGTGTTTTTAGATGAAAGTGTGTTAGCTAACCGTTTGGAAACAAGTTTCTGAGCATGTTTATGAACTAGTATGAACGTTTGTGATGAAAAACGAGTGTTCGTAGTAGCGCTAGCATAAATTTTCCGACTTACGACCGAAAATCCGGACTTACGAGCAACACGTGTTTCGGGTTCCGACATACGAGATTTCGTGTTACGAGATAGTCGTAGGAACGGAACTCGCTCGTAAGTCGGGGACCCCCTGTTGTATGTGTATATATATATATATATATATATATATATATATATATATATATATATATATATATATATATATATATATATACAGGTGGTCCCAGGCTTACGAGCACATCGACTTACGAGGTTCCGACTTTACGAGCTATCATTTTTAATAAAAATATGAAATTAAAAAATAAAATAAAAAATGTGTGTGTGTGTTTAAATGTTCTTAATTTCTTGTGTACAGCACTTTCTTGCAGCTGTGGGTGTTTTAAATGGCTTTATAAATAAAGCATTATTATTATTATTACATATTATTATTATTTTGAGGCCGATTACGCAGTTTCCGCCTTTCGGCAGTGTGACTGTCCGTCAGTGTTCGGCATTGTTCGGCGGTGTTCGGCTGTTTAGCCAGTTAGCTCCGGCCTCAAGAGCCGGGTTCGGACGGACAGTGTCCGTTTAGAGGTTCCTGCGCTCGGATACATGAGCAGGATCAGAACGGCGTTTTTGTGGAGTGACGGATGGACGAAGGAAAACGACGCTGTGAAGCAGCAGACAGCGAGCTGGGCTGGCTGCTGCAGCCTTGGATGGGCTAACATGCTAACGGGTGCTGCTAATGGCGGGGCCTATTGTTTTGGATGGACGCCGCAGAGACTCACTGGGGACACGGAGCCGATAGGCGGCGGAGCTCGCCTTGATGTCTGCCTGGCAGCCTCAGATGTGATTGCTATCAAGCTAACAGCTGCGGCAGTCTTTTTGGAGGGTCTAACATGCTAACGCAGCGGAGTTAACGCGGCGGAACTAACATGCAAACAGACGAGAGAAGCTGCAGCTCAAAGTAAGAAATTAATTTTTTATGTATGTTCTTTTAAAATGTTTTAAAGTGTTAAGATAGGCGAAGTGCTTGGTAACTGTTCATTACCGTACATGTATGTGTATCAGTGGCGGCTCATGCGGTATAAAAGGTAGTCCCCGATTTATAAAATGTAGTCCCCGAGATACGAGATTTTCGTCTTACGACGGCCTCGACTTACGGCGATCCGACTTTACGAACGTATCATATTAATATAAATATGACCACAAAAAAAACTATTTTTATGTGTTTAAATGTTCTTGATTTTTTATGTACAACACTTTGTTGCAGCTGTGGTTGTTTTAAATGGCTTTATAAATGGGGCGACCGTGGCACAGTGGTAATGGCAGTCGACCCCCAATCGGAAGGTTGGAGGTTCGAATCCCGCGTCCGCCCACCATGTGTCGTTGTGTCCCTGGGCAAGACACTTAACCCCGAGTTGCTCCCGGTAGTTCTGGATGGCGCCTTGCAAGGCAGGCTACCACTACCGGTGTATGAATGTCTGAATGAATGGGTGGATGGCTGGTATTGTAAAGCGCTTTGGGGCTCCTCACAGGGGGTTGGAAAGCGTTATATAAATAAGCTCCATTTACCATTTAAATAAAGTATCATTTTTATTATTATTTTTATTATAATTTTTAAGCCTATTTGCGCAGTTTCCGGCAGTTTCCGACAGTTTTCAGCACTGCCGCCGTGTTTGCCATTTTGCGGTTAGCTACGGAGCTAACCGAAGCTAACCCAGCAGATAGCGAGCGTGACCGGAGGAGCCACGAGCTAGCATGCTAACGCTAGCCCCACCGGGGGACACGGACCCGACGGGTGGCGGAGACGCCTGCTGCAGCCGGGAGCTCGCCTCGATGTCCGCCTGGTAGCCTCAGATATTGGATGAACACCGAGCTTGCTACAATGCGGATAAACAGCTGCGCAGCCTTTTGGAGGGACAACACCGAGCTAACAGAGGGGCTAAAATGCTAATGCGGCCCCACCGGGGACACGGACCCGACGCGCAGCGGAGACGCCTGCTGCAGCCGGGAGCTCGCCTCGATGTCCACCTGGTAGCCTCAGATGTTGGATGAACACCGAGCTAACATAAGAATAAGAATTATTTTGTGCATTAAATTGAATGAACATGGTCTGGATAGCCCACAGACATACCATAAAAATGTATAGGACCAATAATTGGTCCCCTTTAAATGGGACCTGGACTGTGTTTCAGCTACACGGACCAGCTACCCAAAGAATGTTTGCTTAAGGATTATGGAAGGGAGTTGTGGATGGACTAAAAGGGTCCTGGGAGTTTGACGGACCAGTCCACACAGTGGTGTCGTCTACATGTTTGTATTGTGTACTCTGCTTGGAAACCAAAGTACACCAGTTAGTACAATGCCAGTTCATTTAGATTTTCTGGATCTTGACGACGTACCGCTGTGATCCTCAAGGCATTCTGTGGGAGTTGCTGCAGGAAATAGGGGATGCTTTAAGGACTACAGTCTCTGTAGAACCAAAGCTAAGTCAGTTCCTCGAAGTCCCAGACCATGCTTTCACCTGGGACAAGGCGGAACCACCCCCCCACACCCCCCCAGTTCAAAGAAACTTCCCTTTAAGCAGAGGAGTTCAAAAGTTCTTGTTTGTGAGTGGGAGGTGGACCGGCGAGTCTAGACCTCGCCTGCATAAACTAGGGTGTTGATCCGGTCTGTTGTGATGAAGAAAGAGCTCCGCTGAAGGTCTGGAGGAACTGGTCTATGTACGTTCCAACCCTGGATTGTGGTCCCGATGTTGGGATATGGAACACAGTAGGTCCTGGATTCAAGCGGCTGAAATGAGCTTCATCTGTAGGGTGGCCGGGCTCAGCCTTAGAGACTAGATGAGGAGCTCCTTCATCCGGGGGGAGCTCGGTGGACCTGCTGCTCCTCAGTAAAAGGAGTCCACTGAGGTGGTCACTTGATAAGGATGACTGCAGGACAAGGCTCAAGGTTTTGATTAAAGGAAACCTCAGATCAAACAGAGAACTTGTTGGACGGATTTTATGTCCTGTCTGGCCTGCTGACCTCTTGGGAACTTTAGGAGAAGCTATAGAGAGGGAGGTCTTAGTTTTCTTCCTGGACCTGTTTCTCCATGACCCACCCTTGGACAGGTGAATGGGATGATCGGGGTTCTTCTAAACAGGAAGGCTACCTGGTGGCTCTTTGGTATGGTTTTGTTTTGGTTGACTGTTTGTACCATGAAGCACATTTCGTTTTTTATGTAGGGCTCTATAAATAACTGATGATTTTCATAAATTGTCATGTTTTCGTCAGTTCTGTCTCCTACATGGCCCTGAGTACAACCCCCAGGTCTCCACCCCACTCGTCTCTAGCTGCGAGTGACTTCCTCTGGGGTGTTTCGGCTCCACAGTGGGAGGAAGTGGTGGTGCGGCGTTCGTCTGTATATTTAGTCTCGTGTTAAACGTCAGCTGAAACAAAAAGAGAAACTGTTTTGTTTTGGCGCTTCATCAGCCTGTTTACTGTCAGAGACGTGTTGGAGATTCAGTCATTTCTTGAAGGAATGCATATCGCCCGCTGCCTTTCACGCCAGTTTTCACCTGAGAAATGAGGGACTCGTGGCAGTTTTATTACTCAAAATATTATCTCACAAACTTGTGTTGTGTATGAGTGTCAGCGACTACCACACCACGTTTTAGTTCAAAATCTGTAAAACCCTTTGAAGTGGATGTGCTGGTTCAAGTTGATCAGCTACAGCGGCCATTTTTAAATGGATTTACTCCAAAAGTTAATCAGCTGTTGACGTTCATCCAGCAATTAGTCTTGTTTCGGTAAAAAATAAAATAAAGGCTATCTGTCAGCTACAACCACACCAATCTAACTGAGTGTGTTTGAAATTAGCTGTTATAGCCAGTGTAGTGTTTTCTAAGGTCAGCTGGCTGTAGCGGCCATCTTGAATCACTTGACTCTAAAAAAGTTAATCAATCGTAGAAATACATTCAATAATTATTTCTGAGAATTTCATTAAAATCCATTAAGTCTCCTACTGTGCCTCCGGGAGCATCCTTGGACACTATCACCGCCCTTATTGTCTCCACCCCCCTCTACGGAATGTCTACGTCACCATGTGCTTGTGTGTGCGGAGTGTTTTTTTTTTCTTCCATTATCAAACTCTTTCTTCTCAGCCAAGAAGAAAGAGTTTGATAGCCTCCAATTCCTACATGTGTTCAGTTTCACTATTTTTCTGTCAGTCTAAACATATCTCACTGGTGAATGAGTCTCCGAGGCTCAATTATCTGTCAAAATAAAGGTTGAATGAAAAAGGTGAGTTGTGAGACATTTTGCTAACAGAAACACACACGAGAAAGCATTTAATTATTTTATTTTACCAGACAGGCTGTGTGAACGAAAAATAAAAATGTGCAAAATGTCTGTTCGTGTTGACGGATCTTAACTGTATGTTTGGAGTTATTTATATACAGTACAGTAAAGTATTTTAAAATAAAGACTGCAAAGATACATAAACAGGAACATAGAAGGACGTCAAAGGATTTCACAAGTAAAAAAAATAAAACCCAGACTTTCAGGAAGTCTTTAGATCTTTCATGGTCTGTTCCTGCACACAGGAAGTGGAATGTGTGACCTCACTGAGCAGCAGAGATCCTGAGAGACTCGTGTTCCTCCGGTTAAATCAGCACGGGGCCCCCGAAGCTACATCTGCCCACAAATCACCCTGTCGGCCTTACGGTGCCAGCCGAGCCCACGGGTCACGCCATCCCACTTCAGAACATGGACCCCTGCGGAAAAGCAGATCATGTGTCACATCGCAGTCCACGATGTCTCTCCTTGAAAAGAAAAATTCACCCAACAGGTCAAAGGTCACGCATGAAGGGATAAAACAACCCCGTAGGACACGAGTTGAGGCTGAAACAGACAAAATGCAGCACGAACTCTGAGGGCTGAAGAAGCCGAAACTGAGCTGTGACAGCTAAAAGAAGCAGAACTGCTACACATCAAAATGGTAGCTAAAAGAGAAATATAAGAAACAATAGCTACAGGAATAGGGGGAGGAGGTCCTGCCCCAAGTGGAGGAGTTTAAGTATCTCGGGATCTTGTTCACGAATGAGGGAAAACTGGAGCGTGAGATCGATAGGCGGATAGGTGCAGCGTCCGCAGTGAAGCGGGCGCTGTACCGGTCTGTCGTGGTGAAGAGAGAGCTGAGTCAAAAGGCAAAGCTCTCAATTTACCGATCGATCTACGTTCCCACCCTCATCTATGGTCATGAGCTTTGGGTTATGACCGAAAGAACAAGATCTCGGATACAAGCGGCTGAAATGAGTTTTCTCCGCAGGGTGGCTGGACTCTCCCTTAGAGATAGGGTGAGAAGCTCAGTCATCCGGGAGGGACTCGGAGTAGAGCCGCTGCTTCTCCACATCGAGAGGAGCCAGTTGAGGTGGCTCGGGCATCTGGTTAGGATGCCTCCTGGACGCCTCCCTGGTGAGGTGTTCCGGGCATGTCCCACCGGGAGGAGACCCAGAGGAAGACCCAGGACGCGCTGGAGGGACTATGTTTCTCGGCTGGCCTGGGAACGCCTTGGGATTCCCCCGGAGGAGCTGCTCCAAGTGGCTGGGGAGAGGGAAGTCTGGGCCTCCCTACTTAGGCTGCTACCCCCGCGACCCGACCCCGGATAAGCGGAAGAAGATGGATGGATGGATGGATGGATGGATAGCTACAGGAATCAAACTTCAAGATAAAAGTTGAAATTAACAAAAAAATGTAAAACTAGAAGCAGCACAATACTGTATTAGCTAAAGGTAGCAAAATACTATCCTAAAATAAATAGTAGCATGACACGAGCGAGAAGTAGTATAATGCTATGAGAAGTTCCAGTCTGGATTCAGAGCAGCTCACAGTACTGAGACTGCATTACTGAGAGTTACCAATGATGTCCTCATGGCTGCTGACACTGGTTCTCCCTCCATCCTTGTCCTCCTTGACCTCACTGCAGCTTTCGACACTGTGGACCATAGTATCCTCCTCCACCGTCTTCATGTGGAGGTCGGTCTCTGTGACACTGTCCTGGACTGGTTCAAATCTTTCCTCTCCAATAGGCTGGAATGTGTTAGTCTTGGCAATGCCACTTCCCAGACAGTCTGTGTCTCCTGTGGTGTCCCTCAGGGGTCAGTTCTGGGGCCCCTGCTGTTTTCCCTTTACATGCTGCCTTTAGGTCAAATTATTAATCAGTTCAACATTTCTTTTCACTGTTATGCCGACGATACACAGCTTTACATCAGGACTGGAGCATCATCATCACCATTGTCATCTCCATCTTCACTCACTGCCCTCTCTACCTGCCTGGAGGAAATAAGGGCATGGATGAATCAGAACTTTCTTCAATTAAACTGCTCCAAGACTGAGGCCATACTGATTGGCACCCCTCACCAGGTACAAACATCAACTATAACAACAATTTCCTTTTCTGGACAAGACATCCCCCTCTCCACCTCTGTTACAAATCTTGGAATAAAAATGGACTCTCATCTTACATTTGAAAATCACATTAAGCATCTGTTTAAAACCTGCTTCTTCCATCTTCGAAACATCTCCAGACTTCGCCCATCTCTGACTTTTTCTGATGCTGAGAAACTCGTCCATGCCTTTGTCTCCTCCAGGCTCGACTACTGCAACTCCCTGTTTATTGGAATCCCTGGCAAAAATCTTCAGAAGCTTCAATATATTCAAAACAGTGCAGCAAGGATTTTATTGAGAGCTCGTAAATTTGAACATATTACACCCATTCTCCATAACCTCCATTGGCTTCCTGTCACCTACAGAATTCAATACAAAACTGCTCTCATTACACACCAATGCTTACACGGAACTTCACCTGACTATCTAAAGGACATTCTTGCACCATATTCATCCACCCGGTCTCTACGATCACAGAACAGTAATCTCCTTCACATTCCGCGAACCAAATTAAGGACCATGGGAGACAGGGTATTCTGTGTGGCTGCCCCCCGCCTATGGAACTCCCTCCCTGACTACCTGAGAGCTCCACAGTCACTGGTTGACTTTAAAAACGGCTTGAAGACTTTTCTTTTTAAGCGAGCCTACTCTGTCTCCTCATGATTTTATCTTTGATCTTAGTTGATATTATTATTGATTTTACTTGTTTTATCACTTGTTTTATTTTTGATTTTGTTGCACTTTGTAGCACTTTGAGATTTTTGTTAATGAAAAGTGCGTTATAAATTAAATTCATTATTAGAACCAGTTTCCTTGAGAGGGGTTGGACACTCTTCCACTCTGGAGTTGCCCCTGGTGAGAGGCGACCGAGCAGGAGTGGGCATACTTGTTGCCCCCCATCTTGGTGCCTGTACGTTGGGGTTCACCCCGGTGAACGAGAGGGTAGCCTCCCTTCGCCTACGTGTGGGGGGACGGGCTCTGACTGTTGTTTGTGCCTATGCGCCAAACGGCAGCGCAGATTACCCACCCTTTTTGGAGTCCTTGGAGGGGGTATTGGAGAGTGCGCCTCCTGGGGACTCCCTTGTTCTGCTGGGGGACTTCAACGCTCACGTGGGCAATGACAGTGAGACCTGGAGGGGTGTGGTTGGGAGGAACGGCCCCCCTGATCTGAACCCGAGTGGTGTTTTGTTGTTGGACTTCTGTGCTCGTCATGGATTGTCCATAACGAACACCATGTTCAGGCATAAGGGTGTACATATGTGCTCTTGGCACCAGGACACCCTAGGTCGCAGTTCGATGATCGACTTTGTTGTCGTCTCATCTGATCTGCGGCCGCATGTCCTGGACACTCGGGTGAAGAGAGGGGCGGAGCTGTCAACTGACCACTACCTGGTGGTGAGTTGGCTCCGATGGTGGGGGAGGATGCCGGTCAGACCTGGCAGACCCAAACGTATTGTGAGGGTCTGCTGGGAACGTCTGGCAGAGTCTCCCGTAAGACGGAGCTTTAACTCCCACCTCCGGGAGAGCTTTGAACACGTTCCGAGGGAGGCGGGGGACATTGAGTCCGAGTGGGCCATGTTCCGCGCCTCTATTGTCGAGGTAGCTTATCAGAGTTGTGGCCGCAAGGTTGTTGGTGCCTGTCGTGGTGGCAACCCTCGAACCCGGTGGTGGACACCGGTGGTGAGGGATGCTGTCAGGCTGAAGAAGGAGTCCTATTGGGCCTTTTTGGCCTGTGGGACCCCGGAAGCAGCAGATAGGTACCGGCAGTCCAAGCGGCATGCGGCTCGGGTGGTTGCTGAGGCAAAAACTCGGGCGTGGGAGGAGTTCGGAGAGGCCATGGAGAATGACTTCCGTACGGCTTCGAGGCGATTCTGGTCCACCATCCGGCGTCTCAGGGGGGGAAAGCGGTACGCGACCAACACCATTTTCAACTCGGGATGTTGTGAGTCGGTGGGCGGAGTACTTCGAAGACCTCCTCAATCCTACTGGCACGTCTTCCACTGAGGAAGCGGAGCCTGGGGACTTTGGGTCGGGCTCTCCAATCTCTGGAGCTGAGGTCACCGAGGTGGTTAAAAAGCTCTGCGGTGGCAGGGCTCCAGGGGTGGATGAGATTCGCCCTGAGTTCCTTAGGGCTCTGGATGTTGTGGGGTTGTGTTGGCTTACTCTGCAATATCGCGTGGACATCGGGGGCAGTTCCCTTGGATTGGCAGACTGGGGTGGTGGTTCCCCTATTCAAAAAGGGGGACCGTAGGGTGTGTTCCAACTATAGGGGGATCACACTCTTAAGCCTCCCTGGTAAGGTCTATTCAGGGGTTCTGGAGAGGAGGGTCCGTCGGATAGTCGAACCTCGGATTCAGGAGGAGCAGTGTGGTTTTCGTGCTGGTCGTGGAACACTGGACCAGCTCTACACCCTCAGCAGGGTCCTGGAGGGTGCGTGGGAGTTTGCCCAACCAGTTTACATGTGCTTTGTGGACTTGGAAAAGGCATTCGACCGCGTCCCTCGGGGGGTTCTGTGGGGGGTACTCCGGGAGTATGGGGTACCAGGCCCATTGATATGGGCTGTTAGGTCCCTGTACGACCGGTGTCAGAGCTTGGTCCGCATTGCCGGCAGTAAGTCAGGCTCGTTTCCAGTGAGAGTTGGACTCCGCCAAGGTTGCCCTTTGTCACCGATTCTGTTCATAACTTTTATGGACAGAATTTCTAGGCGCAGCCAAGGTGTTGAGAGGATCCGTTTTGGTGGCCTTAGAATCGCTTCTCTGTTTTTTGCAGATGATGTGGTCCTATTGGCTTCATCAGATCGTGATCTACAGCTTTCGCTGGAGCGGTTTGCAGCCGAGTGTGATGCGGCCGGGATGAGGATCAGTTCCTCCAAATCCGAGGCCATGGTCTTGAGCCGGAAAAGGGTAGCATGCCCTCTCCGGGTCGGGGATGAGGTCCTGCCCCAAGTGGAGGAGTTTAAGTATCTCGGGGTCTTGTTCACGAATGAGGGAAAACTGGAGCGTGAGATCGATAGGCGGATAGGTGCAGCATCCGCAGTGAAGCGGGCGCTGTACCGGTCTGTCGTGGTGAAGAGAGAGCTGAGTCGAAAGGCAAAGCTCTCAATTTACCGATCGATCTACGTTCCCACCCTCATCTATGGTCATGAGCTTTGGGTTGTGACCGAAAGAACGAGATCTCGGATACAAGCGGCTGAAATGAGTTTTCTCCGCAGGGTGTCTGGACTCTCCCTTAGAGATAGGGTGAGAAGCTCAGTCATCCGGGAGGGACTCGGAGTAGAGCCGCTGCTTCTCCACATCGAGAGGAGCCAGTTGAGGTGGCTCGGGCATCTGGTTAGGATGCCTCCTGGACGCCTCCCTGGTGAGGTGTTCCGGGCATGTCCCACCGGGAGGAGGCCCAGAGGAAGACCCAGGACACGCTGGAGGGACTATGTTTCTCGGCTGGCCTGGGAACGCCTTGGGATTCCCCCAGAGGAGCTGCTCCATGTGGCTGGGGAGAGGGAAGTCTGGGCCTCCCTACTTAGGCTGCTACCCCCGCGACCCGACCCCGGATAAGCGGAAGAAAATGGATGGATGGATGGATTATTATTATTATTATTAGCTTAAAGCTAAATGTAGCACAATCCTAGCTAATAGATAAATACCAGCTAACAGTAGCAAAATGTGAGTTAAATGTAGAAAAAAGATGGCTTTGAGTTAAAAGTAGCACAGTGATTGCTAAAACTTCCAAATGTTAGCTAAAAGTAGCAAATGTGAGCTTAATGTATAAAAAGTCAGCTTAAAGCTAAAAGTTGCACATGGCTAGCTTAAAACTAAAAGTACTGTACTACGATGCTAACTAAACAAATTAAAATACTAGCTATGAGCTAAAAGTTGCTACAAGTAAGCTGAACGTTTTAAGATGCTTAAAGTCAGAGAGTCAGAGAGTCTTTATTGTCATTTGCACCGCATGTGGTACATGTGATGAAAACGAGATTATGTACACGGGGTCCCAGTTACATCCAACAACAAATGCAAGAGAAAAACAGTAATAACATCTAGAATTAACTAAGAAAAACATCAACTAGTAATACACTAAGCCCTAATATAGTGGAAAAACATCATTATAAACAGCAGCACGAACATGAGTCTGTATGAGCAGATGGTCACAGATGAACACAGCAACAAGAAAACAGATCAGCATCAGCATGATGTGATATTTTGCAGTGTTTATTTTTATTTTATTTTTATTTATTCATTCATGAGTCTAACAGCCTCAGGGTAGAAGCTGTTCCTCAGTCTAGTGGTTCTACATTTGATGCTCCTCAACCTCCATCCTGAGGGGAGTGGGGCAAAGAGTGAGTGTGCTGGGTGAGTGAGGTCTTTCATGATGCAGGTGGCTCTTTTCCTGCATCTGGAGGTGTAAATGTCTGTGATGGTGGGGAGACTGACTCCGACAGACCTCTGTGCAGCCTTCACCACTCTCTGTAGAGCTTTCCTCTCTGCAACTGTGCAGCCTCCATGCCACACGTTGATGCTGGAGCACAGGACGCTCTCCACTGCACACCTGTAGAACGAGGTGAGAACTGGGCTGCTCAGACCAGCACGTCTCAGTCGTCTGAGGAAGTAGAGTCTTTGATGACCTTTCTTGATCAGGCTGGTGGTGTTGTTGCTCCAGCTGAGGTTATCATTCAAGTGTACACCCAAGTATTTGTAGCTGGAGACCACTTCCACTGCAGATCCACCTATTTTCAGTGGGGCGTGGGTGTGTTTATTCCTTCTGAAGTCCACAATCATCTCCTTTGTCTTCTTCACATTCATGTGAAGATTATTCTCTTTGCACCAGCTCTCCAGGTGTTCCACCTCCTGTCTGTAGCTGGACTCATCATTGTTTGTGATGCATCCCACCACCGCTGTATCATCTGCAAACTTAACAATATGACAGCCTGGATGTGTGGCTGTACAATCATATGTGAGCAGAGTGAACAGAAGGGGGCTCAGCACACATCCTTGAGGAGAGCCAGTGCTGAGGGTTATGGTGGAGGAGGAGAAGTTGTGAATCTTCACTGACTGTGGTCTGTCTGTTAAGAAGTCTAGTACCCAGTTACAAATGGAGGGGCTTAGTCCAAGTGTGGATAGTTTGTCTATCAGAGTTTGGGGGATCATGGTGTTGAAGGCAGATGTGAAGTCCACAAAGAGCAGACGCACGTATGAGTCCTTCTGATCCAGGTGGGTGAGAGCAGTGTGGACCACGGAAGAGATGGCGTCCTCTGTTGATCGGTTCTCGCGGTATGCATATTGATGAGGGTCCTCGTTGATGTTGACGGTTGTCTTGATGTGGGACATGACCAGTTTCTCAAAACATTTAGCGACTATCGGGGTGAGGGCCACTGGTCTATAGTCATTCAGACCAGTCACTGTGGAGCTCTTTGGGACTGGGATGATGGTCGCGGTCTTCAGGCAGGTGGGAACTGACTCCAGTGCAAGTGAGGTGTTGAAGATGTCAGCCAGCACCTCACAGAGCTGGTCCGCACATTCCTTCAGAACTTTCCCTGGGATGTTGTCTGGTCCGGTTGCTTTATGAGGATTAATCTTCCTGAGACTGCCTCTCACTTCTGCTGCGGTCACTCTGAGATGCTCTTCATCTGGTGATGAGGTGAGTCTGGTGCTAGCTGGTCTGTTTGGATCATCAAAACGTGCATAAAACTTATTGAGGGCATCAGGCAGAGATGGGTCCTTGGGACATTGTTTGTTCTTGCCTTTGTAATCTGTTATGCATTTAATACCCTTCCACATGCTCCGTGGGTCTTGTGAGGTGAACTGTCCCTCGATCCTCTGTGCATACATGGCCTTGGCTTCCTTAATGCCATCCACCAGTTCTTTCCTGCTCTTTCTCAGCTCCTCTTTATCTCCGGACTTGAATGCAGTGTCCCTGGCTGCCAGCAAGGCGCGGACATCTTTATTTAACCAGGGTTTTCGGTTCGGGTAAGATTTAACATATTTTTTTATGGATACATTTTCAGAGCATGTACTGATGTAACCCAGGACTGAGGAAGCATAGAGTTCCAGGTCAACTGAGCTCCCATCAGTAGCTGCTTCTCTGAAAACAGACCAGTTTGTATTCTCAAAACAGTCTTTCAGCATGGGGGTACTATCTTGAAGCCAGACTCTTATCTCTCTTTGTTCCGGCTTGGAGCGCCTGAGTGGGGGGAGCTGTCTTGGGGCCAGGATCAAAGAGCCGTGATCGGAAGCTCCGAGCGGTGGGCGTGTCTTCGCCGTGTACGCCCCCTTTACATTAGTGTAGACTTGGTCAAGCGTTTTATTTCCTCTTGTTGCTGTGAAGACGTGCTGACTGAAGGCTGGGAGGGAGACTTGAAGGTCCACGTGATTCACATGGACCTTCAAGTCTCCCTCCCAGCCTTCAGTCAGCACTGAAAGACAAAACTAAGACACTTAAAGACAAAACTAGCACAATGCTAGCTACAAGAAGTACTATCGTTGAGCATAAAGTAGCAAAATACTGTATAAGCTAAAATTAGAAAAACTAGCTAAAGTAGTAAAATGCTAAGTAAAATCAGAAAAATACAAGCTAAAGTTCAAAACTACGAGCTAAAAGCAGCTAAAAAACTAGCTCAAAACTAATCATAAAATGCCAATTAAAGTTGCAAAAAAATACTAGCTAAGATGATGTAGAGGCAGGACAGCCGACTCGGGCCCCGAAAGTCGCAGGTTCGCTCCCCAGTCATTGCACTGTGTCTCTGAGCATCACACCCTATCCCCAATTTGCTCCCCAGGTGCTTTCAACAGCTGCCCACTGCTCCACCTGGGGGTGGATAAATGCAGAGAGCCAATTTCGCCATGGTATGGGAACATACAACGATGACAACACATAACCCATTATTATAAGAGCTAAAAGTATGAAATCACAAGCTAAAAGTAGCTTAAGGTGACCTAACCAGAGGGAGTTTAAATGTACAAATTAAAAAGAAAGTTATTGAAATATTTGGAAATCTGTGTTTAAGTTGTTTAAAAAAAAGAAGTATAAAAGTAGAATTTAATTTTATCTAATGTAAAGTTCTTCCACACCAACTTTTTTTTAAATCGTCCTGAAAAACGTTAACAACAGATACTTGTTCAGGTAGCCTGTTGTCAGAGTACTTTTATTAACATTGCACAAGTTTGCACCAGTACAGCGTGAATATGTACGCACAGTCATCCTGAAGGGGGCGAGTGTGTGAAGCTGCTGCTATCAGACCATATGAGACATCATATCACATTATGTTCTTCAGCGCGGCCTCTCCCATCCGTATCGGGATGAAGGTCAAAGGTGTGAAAACAAGGAAAGAACCATGAGGGTCACAGCGTTGGTATTAAAAAAAGATATATCACATTTTGTCTTTCATGACACCATATGAGACATCAGAAAAAACTATACCAGAAGCACATTTAAGACAATCACATGTTGCATTTTGAGACTGAGGCAGTGAGATTTCTGTCCATGAGACATTCCAGATAGCAAACAGTTCTGAGATGTAACCAGCCGGCCTCCGATAACGCTCATAGAAAAGTTCTCCGGGGGGGGGGGGTAGCGGTAGGTGCAGCTGTTTGCCTCAGTAAAACACGTCTCAGGAGAAATTTGATATCCAGCCTTTTCCAAGGCTGTTTAGGGTAAGTCAGATAAGGATTACAAATATTTTTCACTTCAGGCAGACAGTATAATTTCCTTCAGCCTTGAGTCCTGCTGGGCAACTCTGATATGGTCCAATTCGGGACTTTTTCCACTGATCCAAGCTGTGGCCCTTAGATGTTGACCAACAGCGTCCAGAGTCCCAATCCGAGCGGATGATCTGCGATCCTCAGAGATCGTGTTCACCTTCCGGATTAGCTCGTAAACAGCTGATTTCCGAGGTCACGGCGCAGATCAGATCGGGTGCTCCAGCATTAGGTCCTGCTGAATCTCTCCCTCATTTGCCGATAGGCCAGTGCTCCACAAAACGCCAAAAAAAGCAAAGCGCTGCCATCGTAATCCAATTTAATCCAGATTCTTCACATTCCCTCAGAGCACACAGAGAGCGAGACGCTCACCATTCCATCGAATCCATGGCGTATCCTCTCGTTTCGTCTGCGGGGATAGGCCGGCTCCCCCAGTGCCTTGCCTTTTGTTGAAATCTTCAGTAGAGTTGATTTCCCATACCACCCAATTCATCTTAATCTTCGTTCGAGGTGCTTCATGAGAAGCTGCAGACACGACAAGAAGCAGTAGCGGGGGGGACGGGGAAGGAAAAGATAGAAGTGACTGCCTCCTTCAGATGCCAGAACAGAAAGAGGTGCACCATTGAGAGTCTGCTGACAGGCTGCATTACAGGACGGGAACTGCACCAGTCAGAGCCAGAAACCAGTACAGAGTTGGTGCAAACAGCAGAGGACATCACTGGTAGCAGTCTTCACACCATCCAGGAAATCTACCACAGCCGATATCTGCCCAAAGCACACAGCATCATTAAGGACCACACCCACCCAGCACAAGGACTCTTCTGTCTATACCCTCAGGCAGACGATACAGGAGTCTGTCATCGCATACAAAATGTTTAAAAAACAGCTATTACCCACAAACTGTCAGATTACTGAACTCTCGATAAATAACAGTGAACAACTGGCAATAATGTTGCACCAAGCCACATCTGGGACAACTAATACGACCAATATTAGCTTGTGTCAGCTAATATAATTAATTGCTGCTGCACTTTGTGGCTGTATCATGTGTGATACAATATCTATGTATCTACCTTACCATCATAAATAAATCTCAATGACACTCACTGCCTGTGCAATAACCTGTCACACAAACTATGTGGTATATGTTAATTATGCTCAATATATATCGTGTGCATTTTAGCTTATATTACTGTCTTGAAATACCTATTCACACAAATTCATACTGCTTGCACCATCATATTCTACCATGTTGTTGATTACTATCTTTGTTTAGGACCTTGTAAATATTATTGTTACTTTTTCACTTTTTGGAACTTTATTTTTGTACACGTTGTATTCTTAGTATTTCTTGTTTGTTTGTTCTTTGTTTTTAGCAAGTCAAATCAGTTCTTCTCATCCTGAATATTTTATTGTACAGGTAGTCCCCGACTTACGAGCGCTCTGACCTACGAGGTTCCGGACTTACGAGCTGGCGAATTTTTGGAAAAAACGCAAAAAATACCGAGTTTTTCTGTGTTTTTTCACCACAGTTCGTTAGCTAAACATGTGGACACACGTTTCCGATCATTTTTATGCACTCGTAAGCAGTTTTTCGATGAAAAACGAGTGTTTGTAGTCGCGCTAGCAAAACCGTTCCAACTTACGAGCGAAATTCCGGACTTACGAGACACGTGGCGGCCGTTCCAAGTTACGAATTTTCGCTTTACGAGCAACTCGTTGTAACGGAACTCGCTCGTAAGTCGGGGACTACCTGTACTGTTAACCTTGTGTTATCCTGCATATGACAAATAAACACAATTTGAACTTGGGCAGATCTCCAGTCCATTACAGGGGGACATAGAGACAAACGAGACAAACAATCATTCAATTAGATTAAATTCAATTAAATTCAAAAATATTTTTTTAACCCCAAAGGGAAATTAAATACAAAGTAATTCTCAAACCCAGCCGGTCAAAGCAGATGGCCATTTGTCCTGAGCTTGGATCTGGGGGAGGTTTGTTCAAATTATGTTTTTTTTTTTTTTCTTTTCCACTGTCTCCTTTGTGCTTGCTCAGGATGGGAGACTGTGACGAAATGAAGACTCAACACATCTGCTGGCTTCCTTAGACAGATAAATGTGACTACAGTAATTGGCATTTATAATATACATTAATGTTTTTAGTCAGCCCTGAGATGACTTCTGTTGTGACTCTGCGCCATATAAATAAACTGAATTTAATTAATTGAACTTCTGGCAGCATGGTGGCATAGTTGGTAGAGCTGCCGCCTCTCAGCAAACAGGTTGCCCAGGTTAAAATCTCAGGTGACCTTTCTGGATCGATCGATCGATCAATCTATCGATCAATCAATCAATCTATCTATCTATCTATCTATCTATCTATCTATCTATCTATCTATCTATCTATCTATCTATCTATCTATCTATCTATCTATCTATCTATCTATCTATCTATCTATCTATCTATCTATCTATCTATCTATCTCTATCTATCTATCTATCTATCTATCTATCTATCTATCTATCTATCTATCTATCTATCTATCTATCTATCTATCTATCTATCTATCTATCTATCTATCTATCTATCTATCTATCTATCTATCTATCTATCTATCTATCTATCTATCTATCTATCTATCTATCTATCTATCTATCTATCTATCTATCTATCTATCTATCTATCTATCTATCTATCTATCTATCTATCTATCTATCTATCTATCTATCTATCTATCTATCTATCTATCTATCTATCTATCTATCTATCTATCTATCTATCTATCTATCTATCTATCTATCTATCTATCTATCTATCTATCTATCTATCTATCTATCTATCTATCTATCTATCTATCTATCTATCTATCTATCTATCTATCTATCTATCTATCTATCTATCTATCTATCTATCTATCTATCTATCTATCTATCTATCTATCTATCTATCTATCTATCTATCTATCTATCTATCTATCTATCTATCTATCTATCTATCTATCTATCTATCTATCTATCTATCTATCTATCTATCTATCTATCTATCTATCTATCTATCTATCTATCTATCTATCTATCTATCTATCTATCTATCTATCTATCTATCTATCTATCTATCTATCTATCTATCTATCTATCTATCTATCTATCTATCTATCTATCTATCTATCTATCTATCTATCTACTGGCTGCTCCCTTCTTCAGGGGTTGCTACAGTGAGCTAACTAAGGGTGGAGGCGGGTGTGGTGTGGGTGTTTCACTTTTCCCATCCACATTTTGGTGCTGTCAGTACAGGAAGTAGAATCTGCAAATTTTCGATCGCAGGCCCACCTTCTCTACGCCACTCCTCACTTACAAAGTACTACAAGCAATAATTACAGAAAAAAGAACTGAAAACAGAGTTCAGTGACTGAATAAATCTCCTAAAACTATAAAATCTGTAATTGTGTCAAAAGCATCAAAAATATATATTTGTAAAAGCCAGTCAGCGTCAAATCTAACTTTTTGTGATCTATTTAAACTTTGCCAAACATGCAAAATCCAAATTAATGTTTTTAAGAGTTTTTCTCAAGTATTCTTCCTTGTCATATACTATCAAAATTATTAGTACACAAATCACAGCTGAGCTACACATTTTTAATGTTTAATTTGCATTTTTGTTTTGTCTTCAAAGCTGCCGGCCATGAAATCAAACAAAAATCCCACAGAATGGTAATGAGGGTGTTTTAATTGGCACTCTGACAAATAACGCACCTCAACTATAAGTTTGAACTGAATACGTAGGCTAACGTCTTTCATTCTTAATTTTATTCTCACTCTCCTTTTTCCCCCATTCAACCATTACATTTTCTTTCCTCGCTCAGTCTCTCCTACCCCACCACCTCGTCATCTAATCCAGCCGGAGGGGAGTGGAGTGTGAATGTGTGAGCCAGTTGAGCCCGTTTTAACCTCGCCCTAACCTCAAGCTCCCCGTAGTTACACTCACACTGAAATGTGCACACAATAAAACACAGCAAACATGCGCTTCATGCAAGAGCATCAAGCAACACTCTGAATCGCATGTGGCGTTGCACACAAGCGCACACACACATCATGTTGGCGTTGCTGAATAGGTGAAGGTTTGCCTCGCCTGCGATTAGAAGGGCAGGGGTTATGATCCAGGAGCTGAGGTGCGATGCAGCATGTATTAAACATAAAACAATGAATCTTTGGTCAAAATGGTAATCCAAACACAGATGAAATATTCATGGCTGTGTGGGTCACCTCTTTTTGCTCTTTAACCAGATACGATCCATGCGGGGTTAAAGCAGAGGTAAATGAGACAGAAAGAGGAGGGGAAAGGCCACGGAGCTGAAGAAAGAAGAGAGTCCTGATGTAGTGAAGCATGAAATCATGGCTGGCTTGTGTAATTTAGCTCTGGGATGGAGTTCACCAGCGAGAATTTCATTCCCCTCAGGCCCGGTTTAAAAGCACTCTTCTGTGCAAAGTACAGTAAATTTGAAAATAACAAATCCAACACAATTATTTAATGTGCCACATTACGCTTTTCATACATTTTTAAATATGCATTTCAGCCATTTTGACTTGGAGTTGTGTATTAAATATATGTTTAATCTGTTGAAGATAGCTTTTTGAAAAATCTTGGTTTAGAGACATAGATCATATGATGGACATGTCTTTTTACATTTTTCCTCTCTGTCCACACAATTTAACAAAACTACTGAAATAACTATGCAGTGTCAGTAGGTGGCGAGGAAGTCTACATTCACAGCAAATCAAAATGCAGAGAAGGAACATTCTTAGCTAATTTAAAAAAGTGAAGTCAAGTCCTCTGGACAAACTCTTTTTGCTGAAACATTTCATCTTTTGTCCAAAAGACTTTGTCAGTCTGAGGAGTGGCAACAAACTCAGTCTTATAAATAACACCTCATCATAATGTCAGGTGCTCAGTTTGATGGTGACAGCCAGAACTAGCTGTTCATATGACAAATGAGACCCATCAGCCTAACAAATGATCATTAGTGCCCTGATGGTTGTTTGCTATGCACAGAGGACTGAGTGATACTGGCAATAACAGCATTGTAAGAGGGGGACAGTTGAACATGGAGACCTCCACCTCTGTTTAATGATGGACGGTTTCTTTTCACAAAGATGGCCTCCTTTACTCCTCTCTCAAACCATCGTTCCTCTCTATCAAGGATGTGAACATCTTCATCCCTGAAAGAGTGACCACTGGCCTGGAGATGAGTGTAGACCGCAGAGTCCTGACCTGATGATGTTGATCTTCTGTGCTGGGCCATCCTTTTGGCCAGTGGCTGTTTAGTTTCCCCGATATAAGACTGATCACAGCCCTCCTGACACTGAACAGCATACACAATATTACTCTGTTTGTGCCGGGGGACTGGATCTTTGGGATGAACCAGTCTTTGCGTAATGTATTTTGGGGTTTAAAAGCCACTGGGACGTTGTGTTTAGAAAATAAACATCTCAGTTTCTCTGATACTCCTGCAACATACGGAAAGACCACTGGTCTGGGTCTGGGTTCCTCCTTTTCACCTGATGACTGGCTGGAGTCCTGTTTGGGCTTCTTCTCTGCTTTCAGGAAGGCCCAGTTAGGATATCCATATTGCTCCAGTTGTTAGATTTTTCTAACTGGATTAATGGGCATGCATCAGGATAATAATAATAATCATAGGATATTCTTAGCTTAGCTAAAAATGTCCCAAATACATTTTGGCCTTTGATTTCTTCACTACCACTTGCAGGTCCCTCCTATTCACAAACAGTTCTAAATCAAGATCAAGTTTGTTTCTTTTGTTTCCTACTGCACAAAGTGGTAATGGGTATGCCAAAAAACCAGACCACTACTACATAATTTATGAGACATTTAGTAATTGAACTTTGCACCAATCCATCAAAAGCTGAGTTTTTAAAGTTCTAAACTTTAGAAAAGTCTAAAATATTTGTTAAAATCATCCAGCTTGTTTGTAGAAGTGCAAGCACAGAAATAGATTTCTATTTTAAAAAATATACATGGAGCAGTGTAGACAGGCCTTCATGTGACTGAATTGATAAGTTAACAATCAAGTTACATCTAAGGTTTTTTTCAGTCGACTGTCTAAATTGAAGTACCGTATACAGTATACTTTTCAAAAGTAAATCTGGACCACCACATCCTCCTGTCTCATCTGGAGAACTGGGTGGGCATCCAGGGTCCTGCTCTGCAGTTGTTTAGATCCTATTTAACAGAGAGAAGCTTTTGTTTGCGTCTGGGTTCTGCAGAGTCCTCTGTAGCACCTCTCACATGTGGAGTACCTCAGGGATCTATACTTGCCCCCCTTCTGTTTTACCTGTATTTACTACCTCTGGGACATATTCTCCGGAAACATGGAATTTCTTTTCATTTTTACGCCGATGACAGCCAAATTTATGTTCCGCTGAAACAAGGTAAACACTACTCCCTGAACCAACTTCTGGATTGTATGGATGAAGTCAGAGCATTGATGTCGCACAACTTTTTACATTTTAACGAGAAAAAGACTGAGGTCCTGTTATTTAAGCCCAGTGAGGGTTCCAAAGTTCATGCTGATCTGGGTCCTTTAACACATCTGACTGAGGCAGCAACTAACCTAGGTGTAAGGCTGGACAGTGATTTTAAACTAGATGCTCAGATATGTGGTCAAGTCCAGCTTTTATCACCTGAGACAATTGGCCAAGGTGAAACCATTTCTGTCACAACATCATTTTGAGATTTTAATCCATGCTTTCATTACAACTCGTCTGGACTATTGCAATTCACTTTACATCGGTCTGAGCCAGTCATTACTGAAACAACTTGAACTGGTTCAGAATGCTGCTGCTTGCCATTTAACTGGTACTTGAAAATGTGAACACATCACCCCTGTCTTAAAATCACTACACTGGCTCCCAGTTTGTTTCCGGATTAAGTTTAACGTTATTTTGTTTGTATTCAAATGTATTCATGGTCTCGCCCAACAGTATCTGTCCAACCTTCTCCAGCCTTACACTACCTCACGCTCTCTGAGGTCAGCAGATCAGCTGTTGTTGGTCGTCCCAAAGTCCAACAGGAGGCTGAGAGGTGACCAAGCGTTCTCAGTCGCTGCCCCTAAACTGTGGAACTTTGCACGTCAGACAAACTGACTCACTTCCTGTTTTCAAATCTGCTCTGAAGACACATTTTTTTCTCTTTGGCTTTTAACCCAGCTTGAAATGTTGGTTTTATGGTTTTTGTTTCATAGTTTTTACTGTTTGCTGTTTGATCTGGTAATTCATCACTTTTATGGTATTTGTTGAGTTTATAGTTTTATGCTTGTTTGTGTTAGTGTACTAGCCTGGTTAAAACCAGACCCTGTCCTTCACTTCGCTTCAGACTAGGGTCTGGGACCTCTCCATTTTAAAACGATTCTTGCTGGAGGCGTTGGCCTCTGCTGAGGAACAAAACCATTGGATATTTTGAACAGGGAAAGCATTCNTATATGTATATATATATATATATATATATATGTATATATATATATATATATGTATATATATATGTATATATATATATATATATATATATATATATATATATATATATATATTTTTTTTTCTCTCTCTTTTGTTTTCTATTGTTTATTGTTTGATTGTTTATTGTTTAAGGAAATTCTACCATTACTGTTCATTGTTCTTTAGTTTTAGCAGGTCGCTTTCGTAAATGAGCCCATGAGGTTCAAAAGATTTACCTGACTAAATAAAGGTTGAATGAATGAATGAATGAAAAAAAACTCGTCTGGACTATTGCAATTCACTTTACGTCAGTCTGAGCCAGTCATTACTGACTCGACTTCAACTGGTTCAGAATTCTGCTGCTCGCCTTTTAACTGGTACCAGGAAATGTGAACACATCACCCCTGTCTTAAAATCACTACACTGGCTCCCAGTTTGTTTCCGGATTAATTTTAAGGTTCTTTTGTTTGTATTCAAATGTCTTCATGGTCTCGCCCCACAGTATCTGTCCGACCTTCTCCAGCCGTACATTCCCTCACGCTCTCTGAGGTCAGCAGATCAGCTGCTGCTGGTCGTCCCAAAGTCCAACAGGAGGCTGAGAGGTGACCGAGCGTTCTCAGTCGCTGCCCCTAAACTGTGGAACGAGCTGCCTCTGCGTGTCAGACAAACTGACTCACTTCCTGTTTTCAAATCTGCTCTGAAGACACATTTTTTCTCTTTGGCTTTTAACACAGCTTGAAATGTTGGTTTTATGGTTTTTAAGTTTTTCTTTTATAGTTTTTACTGTTTGCTGTTTGATCTGGTAATTCATCACTTTTATGGTATTTGTTGAGTTTATAGTTGTATGCTTGTCTGTGTTAGTGTACAGCACTTTGGCCAACTGTGCTGTTTTAAAGTGCTTTATATATAAAGTTGTGTTGTATTGTATTGTATGAAGATTATTTTTTGATTGAAGTAATTGTTTGAAAAAAAGGGGCAGATAAAATAAGATTTTTTTTCTTCTTTCTGCTACGTTTCTTTTTAAAAATATTTTGTATGGGATTGTTTTGTGCTGTATTTAAAAAATGAACAAATTTTATAAATTAAAATAAATAAATATGTGTCCAACATATTTAATAAAATGTCACTTTTCACCAACTTATTTTAAAGTTGCTTTCCTTTCAGTTAAGAACCCTGGGGGCCGGTTTGAGACCACACAGGGGCCACTTGTGGCCCTCGGGTCATACGTAGTCCATGTCCAGCAGTTTAAAAAACAACAACTATATTTGACAGTTTGAAAACAAAACTACTGGTTTTATGACTGGGGACTTCCACAAATCATCAGAAAGTCCAGTCCAACATCCAGACCATGTCCTGAAAACATCTGACACCATCACTGAACAAACCGTGGACAGGAACTGGTTCACCCCGAGTGAGACTCACGTCTGACAAACAACCAGCTGGGAGGAGACTGTCCATAGCCATCGATCCGACACCAGTACTCTCCTTCATCCAGGGTGGAGACGGGCTGGAGGACCACGTGCCTGGAGGGCTCCGTCCTGAAGAGGGAGCCATCTTTGAAGAAGGAAGCGGGGCTGGAGGTGCTGATCCTGGTTGCACAGGTCAGGTTGACGTGGCCTCCAGGCCTCACGGGGAGAGCAGGACTCTGCAGGATCACTGGTTTGTCTGGACACAGGAAGAGGACACGTCTCTGGAGGACGTTTGGTGTGTCAGAGAGGATCTGCACAGCTCCACATCTTCTGTTAGGAGACACCAAACAAGATGGAGCTTCTCCTACCGTAGACGGAGATGTTGACGGAGTTGCTGCGCTGCTTCGTGGGGGACTCACACCAGTACACGGCGCTGTCTGAGAGCTGGGCCGACTCCAGGAGGACGCCTGCAGGGACATGTCCACTCTGGACGCCGCAGGTCTCCATCCTGCGTCCAGACGTGGGGAACCTTCTCACCTGCCAGCCGCTGCTGTTTCCATCGCAGCTCAGGTGAAGCGAGCTGTAGACGAAGATCTGGGACGAGTCCGGGGTCAGAGTGAGAGACGGAGGCTCAGGACCACCTGAGGACGGAGACACACCATCAGATCTTTGAACACCAGCAGATCCAGAGAAGATGCAGAGCAGACACATTTTATTTTGTTTCTTCTTCTTCTTTCAGCTGCTCCTCCTTCAGGGTCTCCACAGAGAACTAACCCTCACCAAGACTTGAAGATTGTTTTGACTCCAGATGTTCTACCTGACCAACCACAGACACAGAGCTACCACAGAGAGCTGCAGATGCTTCTCAGCCCTGGTGTCCCCAGGTTTGGACGGGAGGACTTCTCCATCCACCCGCTTCGGATGTTATCAACCATTAAATGGCCCTTATCAATTATTATCATCCCCATACGTAGCGGTCAAATTGCCCCTCCTGTACCTCCTAGGAGGTTTAAAGGTACGTTGTCACAGTTACAAGCGATGACAGCAGGCTCTGTCTTTAGCTACGTGGTTAGGTTTAGAGCAGTGGTTCTTAACCTGGGTTCGATCGAACCCCAGGGGTTCGGTGGAGCCTCTGCCACAGAGGTAAAGACGCACTTGTGTAAAGTCGTGATGACTGCAGAGTGATCCTCTACAGTGCAGAGGATCACGCAGTTGGCTGCAATACTGATTGGCTGTTAATTGGCCAATCACTGCTGTGGGGAATTTAGTGCACGCAGTAGTCAATGGCTGTCGTAGTTGTACGTCGTGTGTTTTTCATCAAAATATTTTAATCCATATACGAAGGTGGTGGGATGCATTACAAACAATGATGAGTCCAGCTACAGACAGGAGGTGGAACACCTGGAGAGCTGGTGCAAAGAGAACAATCTTCACATGAATGTGAAGAAGACAAAGGAGATGATTGTGGACTTCAGAAGGAACAAACACACCCATGCCCCACTGAAAATAGGTGGGTCTGCAGTGGAAGTGGTCTCCAGCTACAAATACTTGGGTGTACACATGAATGATAACCTCAGCTGGAGCAACAACACCACCAGCCTGATCAAGAAAGGTCATCAGAGACTCTACTTCCTCAGACGGCTGAGACGAGCTGGTCTGAGCAGCCCAGTTCTCACCTCCTTCTACAGGTGTGCAGTGGAGAGCGTCCTGTGCTCCAGCATCAACGTGTGGCATGGAGGCTGCACAGTTGAAGAGAGGAAAGCTCTACAGAGAGTGGTGAAGGCTGCACAGAAGTCTGTTGGAGTCAGTCTCCCCACCATCACAGACATTTACACCTCCAGATGCAGGAAAAGAGCCACCTGCATCATGAAAGACCTCACTCACCCAGCACACTCACTCTTTGCCCCACTCCCCTCAGGACGGAGGTTGAGGAGCATCAAATGTAGAACCACTAGACTGAGGAACAGCTTCTACCCTGAGGCTGTTAGACTCATGAATAAATAAATAAAATAAAAATAAACACTGCAAAATATCACATCATGCTGATGCTGATCTGTTTTCTTGTTGCTGTGTTCATCTGTGACCATCTGCTCATACAAACTCATGTTCGTGCTGCTGTGTATTACTAGTTGATGTTTTTCTTAGTTAGTTCTAGATGTTATTACTGTTTTTCTCTTTCATTTGTTGTTGGATGTAACTGGGACCTCGTGTACATAATCTCGTTTTCATCTCATGTACCACATGCGGTGCAAATGACAATAAAGACTCTCTGACTCTCTGACTCTGATATATGTCAAGCAAAAAAGAAGGTGGTTGGACGAATTTGTACAACATGGATTCACGTGTGTCACAGAACGGGGTGGGAGTCAGCGTCCTAGCTGCATCAGGTTCAGGTTCAGGTTACTTTATTTATACCCAAGGGTAAATGTGGTTTGCAGTGGTTCAAAGCATACATCCATCCATGCGCACACACAAATAAAACAGTAAAAACATTTAGTAAAAACACTTAAAAGAAAAATAGTAAAAACACTTAAAAGAAACCATAAACAGATAATGTTGCACATAACAGTGTTAAGGCTCCCGAAATCACATGTAAAATGAAAAATAAAAACATTTAACCACTAAAAGCTTCAACGTTATTTCAGTTTGTTCATTTCAGTAACAGCAGTGGGAACAAAGCTATTTTTAAAACGTGTTGTCCTACATTTAGGGACTAAAAACCTCCGACCAGAGGGAAGAAGCTGAAACTCTCCATACAGTGGATGAAGGACATCTTTTAAAACAGAAGAAGCTATCCTCTGTACCTGACTAACATACATGGATGTTACTGAGGTTAGGGTTCCTCCGGTC
>JBBPBX010005939.1:17926-39057 GCA_038048925.1 Garcialebias charrua
TTTTTTGCTTTGGTGGTGTGTGTTCTGGGTTTGTGTTTTAGTTTCTGTTTACTGAATTTATGATTCAATGCAACAATATAAAATGTTTAAAAGGGATCAGATCATTGTAATTTTTGGTTTATTTACATAATGATTTTAATTGCTGGTTATCCCCTCCACCTCCTCAATCCTACTGGCACGTCTTCCACTGAGGAAGCGGAGCCTGGGGACTTTGGGTCGGGCTCTCCAATCTCTGGTGCTGAGGTCACCGAGGTGGTTAAAAAGCTCCGCGGTGGCAGGGCTCCGGGGGTGGATGAGATTCGCCCTGAGTTCCTTAGGGCTCTGGATGTTGTGGGGTTGTGTTGGCTTACGCGACTCTGCAATATCGCGTGGACATCGGGGGCAGTTCCCTTGGATTGGCAGACTGGGGTGGTGGTTCCCCTATTCAAAAAGGGGGACCGTAGGGTGTGTTCCAACTATAGGGGGATCACACTCTTAAGCCTCCCTGGTAAGGTCTATTCAGGGGTTCTGGAGAGGAGGGTCCGTCGGATAGTCGAACCTCGGATTCAGGAGGAGCAGTGTGGTTTTCGTCCTGGTCGTGGAACACTGGACCAGCTCTACACCCTCAGCAGGGTCCTGGAGGGTGCGTGGGAGTTTGCCCAACCAGTTTACATGTGCTTTGTGGACTTGGAAAAGGCATTCGACCGCGTCCCTCGGGGGGTTCTGTGGGGGGTACTCCGGGAGTATGGGGTACCAGGCCCTTTGATAAGGGCTGTTAGGTCCCTGTACGACCGGTGTCAGAGCTTGGTCCGCATTGCCGGCAGTAAGTCAGGCTCGTTTCCAGTGAGAGTTGGACTCCGCCAAGGTTGCCCTTTGTCACCGATTCTGTTCATAACTTTTATGGACAGAATTTCTAGGCGCAGCCAAGGTGTTGAGAGGATCCGTTTTGGTGGCCTTAGAATCGCTTCTCTGTTTTTTGCAGATGATGTGGTCCTATTGGCTTCATCAGATCGTGATCTACAGCTTTCACTGGAGCGGTTTGCAGCCGAGTGTGATGCGGCCGGGATGAGGATCAGTTCCTCCAAATCCGAGGCCATGGTCTTGAGCCGGAAAAGGGTAGCATGCCCTCTCCGGGTCGGGGAGGAGGTCCTGCCCCAAGTGGAGGAGTTTAAAGAGCAACTCCACACCCTGTGGATCGGTAACTCCTCCTTCCAAAATCTCCCTGAAAATGGGCGTGTCGAGAGACAAGGAGGGGTGGAGGTAGAGTTGTGCTTTTGTTCACGCCTCCACCTGCAACAACCTAAAACAAATTAAACCTCTAGCCAACAACATACACCAAGCAACAACAAAGAATAAACATGTAGATGTATTTATCTATTCCACCCATTCCATCCAAAACCAAAGGCCTAAAAAAATGAAAATGAAAAGAAAAATAAAACCGCTTGTCAGGAGTGAAATGCAGCACTTCCATATAAGGTATGCACTTCTCATCTCTGCAGGGGATTGGCTCTGCTTGAACCACCTTTGTGACATCAGAGTGTACAAGACACATCAGAGTGAACAGTCCTGACCAATATGAAAATTAAGGTGCAATAACCTCTGTTCAACCCAAAGGACTACCGTAAACACAGTTTTAGACCAAATATTGCCAAATATTGCCAATTTACACAGATATGCACAATTATGTGAAAATAAACACAGCCATAGTGCTAGATAATATTTTAAACACATTCTAGGGAGTTTATCAGCTAAAAAAAGTTAATTTTGGGTTTAGTCGCACGTATCTTGGGGTCTTGTTCACGAATGAGGGAAAACTGGAGCGTGAGATCGATAGGCGGATAGGTGCAGCGTCCGCAGTGAAGCGGGCGCTGTACCGGTCTGTCGTGGTGAAGAGAGAGCTGAGTCGAAAGGCAAAGCTCTCAATTTACCGATCGATCTACGTTCCCACCCTCATCTATGGTCATGAGCTTTGGGTTATGACCGAAAGAACAAGATCTCGGATACAAGCGGCTGAAATGAGTTTTCTCCGCAGGGTGTCTGGACTCTCCCTTAGAGATAGGGTGAGAAGCTCAGTCATCCGGGAGGGACTCGGAGTAGAGCCGCTGCTTCTCCACATCGAGAGGAGCCAGTTGAGGTGGCTCGGGCATCTGGTTAGGATGCCTCCTGGACGCCTCCCTGGTGAGGTGTTCCGGGCATGTCCCACCGGGAGGAGACCCAGAGGAAGACCCAGGACACGCTGGAGGGACTATGTTTCTCGGCTGGCCTGGGAACGCCTTGGGATTCCCCCAGAGGAGCTGCTTCAAGTGGCTGGGGAGAGGGAAGTCTGGGCCTCCCTACTTAGGCTGCTACCCCCGCGACCCAACCCCGGATAAGTGGAAGAAAATGGATGGATGGATGGATGGTTATCCCCTCCACCTACCCCCACCCGAGCTGTTGGCTTTCAGAAACTGTGGGCCCCTGAGCAGTTTTGTTGAATAGCCCTGGTTTAGATATACAACAAAGTACAGACAGGAGCTGAAACTTGAGCTAAATTGGTGTTTGCCTCGTCCAGTGTGGTGAAATAAAGTGCTATGTTCGTTAGCTTTATTGATTCATTTTGTATTTTCTGGCAGAATGATGTTGGAGGCCAGAGAGTTCTGGTTCATAAGTGGAGCACCTTCATAAAAGCAAGACTAGTCTGTTCTGTTCCAGGACCTCATGGCATCGACACACACTTCAACCAGCTCGGTAAGACAAACGGCCACACACAAAGCATGAAAATGAGAATTTACATTTCTATGTGCATACATTTCAGCAGCACGTTATGTTTGCACGTTCTCATACAACAACCGATTTTGCAGAAATGCCCAAATGAAAGTTTAACTGGAATTGTCTTTATGTGAAACAGAGGATGTTTTCCTGCTGAGGACCAAGGATGTGAGAAACCCAGTCATCTATGCAACATTCAGCACCATCAGGTAAACACACACGCTGCAAAAAAACTCAACTTCTTTGACACATCATAGTGTTCTGAAAAGTAAAAGTTTAACAAAACAAGCTTATACTTGTACTCATTTTGTCTTTGATTCAGTGCTTCTGTCAGAATAACTCCATGGTGAAACTGTTTTATAGTTTCACACCAGTTACATAAACAGAACTAACAGTTACAGTACTTTCATCTGTGATTTAACATTTTTCTTTGACAAACTGATTTAGATGTGCACTCAAAATCTGACATAACTGCACATGTTTTTCTCTTCAGTAATGTGTTTCAGGGCTTTGCTGTGTGTGTTTACCGCATGGCTGACATCAGAGAAGCTTTCAACGGACCTTTTGCTCATAAAGAGGGCCCCAACTATCAGTGGGGTCCTTATGAAGGCAAAGTACCTTATCCAAGACCAGGAGTGGTAAGAGAAACATTAACATTCTGTAAGAATGCAAACTTTACTCACATGTGACAGTTTAATAGCCCAAATTAATAAACTATAAAGAGCTTATCATGATTAAAGTACGTTGCACTGTTAAGAATATGTTGACACACTGTTTAACATTTATTTGTTTTCTTCTAAAATGTTACAAAAAAACGCCTTTAAATCTATTTTTATTCTTGATAGTAAATGTCTTTCAAGCAGGGAGAAAATGTTCATTTTTGATAACCATTTGTTTTATGAACAGACTTTTTTTCTTAAACAATATTTGAACAATTTACAAATGACAACTGCATGACAATGACATCATGTGTTAATAGTTGTCAAATTTCAGCTTCAGAACCTGTGGCTAACACAATTCATTTCTCACATCGAAAAATTTAAGCTAAAACAAACAATTGCACTTAAAGCAAAAACCTTTCAAAGACTGACCTGTTCATATAACTGGGCTGAACTTTGCCCCACTGGAACAACTACTGGTACCATGTTCTCCAGAGTAAATCCACATCCAGAGACTTTGACAATGTTACCAGCGTACCTGCGGTTTAGCTGAAGAGTCGCATGGAAAGTGTCATTCTGGTTAAAAATCCTGTCAAGATAATTACTCCTTTATTTCCTCCATCCTCCTCCTAGCTTTAACTTTCTCCTTATCTTTTGCCAGTAATAACTAAGCTAAAGAACCTTCAGATATAAGTAATATGTCATCTTATTTACTTGTTTTCTGTTGTCCCTAATTTTAAATCTGCTGACGAGTAAATTATAGGAAATAGATCGATCAATCACTGTGCATGTTATGATGTTAAATTTTATGATTCTGTTAAGAAATGTTTCAGTCCTGCTGAATCGACATAAATTAACGTTTCATGCCTTTTACATCTCAGTATCTGGTCACAAAATTTATGGATTAATCTGAAAAAGAGAGAACCTGTGTTTCTTCAGCTAAATTTATTGAAATTCCAGGAATTGGTAGATTATAGTATTTTATCAGTTATGTATAGGGCTCATAATAACACATTACCTTTAAATATCCAAAGAAATTTTATAAAAAGACAAAGTTATTACAATCTCAAAGGGACAGAGATATTCATCAAACCACAATTCAGAACCAGCTTAAAGGGACGGTCTACCTCAATTCAGGGAGTTGGATTGTGGAATGTTCTGGAGAGTGATGTTAAAAATGCAAAATCAATGTATACATTTAAGAAAAAGGTCAAAAAGGACTTGCTCAAAAACTATATATGATGTAGCTTAGTGTGTTTGTGTATTACAGTTAGAAAAATTAAGTAGTTATTCATTTTGTGATGTAGTTTGAAGGTTATCATTGTTTGAACAAATTGTGAAATAAGGGGTAGATATAATAAGATTTCATCTTCTTTCTGCTCCTTTCATTTTATCCTACTTGTATTCTTGTATCTGATGAAACTGTTTTGTATTGTTCTTTTAAAATGAATAAATAAACATCAAATCAATTCAAATATTTGATGATAATTTTGTGTCAGGTATAACCTGCTCATTTTTACATCTGGCGTACAGGTAAATCAGCAAAACTGATCACCCCTGTACCCCCTACAGTGCTGTGTGAAATGGCAAATTTTCTCAGGACTTCTCCAGCTAAAACAGATGCGCGCAAGTAGTCGATAAGTCAAGAAGCAGTTTTTATGTCCTATAGTAGGTACAAAAACAAAAGAGGAAAAACATTATGGGATATGAAAACATTAAACCCGAGGTGTAGAAAGTTTCCATATTAGTAGAGTAAACTGCTGTAAGTGGTAGAGCAGCTGTTGTGGCTCTACACAGCACAGACCCCTTTTCTGGTTTACATCCTGACACTGAGGAGAGCCTCTCAAGTTCTCTCAACCACGTCACTGTAACTCAGCCTTGTTAAACACACAAACACATGCACACACTCAAATACATGCACACATGGTAATGCTGTATGCGCTATTCCACTTCATTAGCAGAGAGAATGAGTGAGCACGGAGGCAGAAGATGATGAATGATGTGAGAACAGAGCAGACACCTCTGTGCTTTCACTCCTGCTGACTCTCAGATTAACAGGAATGCATCGGCCTAAACTCAGAGAAGAAAGATGTTTTTAAAAAAAAACTAACTAGGGATGAGGTGGCACTGATGGTGGGAAGTTGTTACAGCTTCACTACCTGCAGTTTTGTATAGAAGTAAAATAATTCTCAAATTTTTCATTTGATTTAGAGCTTAGTCAGCATCATTTATTGAATTGTTCATTATGATAAATTTGAGGTAAGTGTTCCTCATCAAGGTCTCTGAAGGTGCAAGTCAAACTACAAATGTGTGTGAAGGTAACTACAAAGTAAAAACTCAATTTCATCTTCCTTAAATTACATTTTGAAAGAAACACAGCACTCATTTATCCTTCTTGTGATATGAATATGTTTCTGTACATTGTTGAAATTTGTGTCAAAACTCATGTTTTAACTGAAAATTATGGGATGCTTTTTATTGCAGGGACACCAAGGGTTTAAATGCAATATCACAGGGTCTGGGCAGAGTGTGGTATTGAACTATAAACTTTGACTGACATTAACAAATCTCTTGGACAGAAGTATCTTTTTTTTTTTTTTAAATCACTTTTACAACTTTTTCTCCACTTTATAAAATTAAAGAAAAGGGGGTTAGAACTGGAAATGGCTGGTTCAGACTCTAGCGTGATATTGATTAAATAATTAAAACATATATGTAAAAATGCATAGCATTTATTTGCTTGGTATGAATGTCAGAGCTGTGTAAATAGACCCACAAGTGCACTGTTCAATAAATGTAAAACATGAAACATGAAAATTAAAGAACAAGCTTCTTTCACCCCTGTTTACATGTTGCCGTTTGTGGAGAAATAACACCGTTGTGAGAAAACCAACTAAATATGAACCTACCCCAAATGTCTAACAGTAAAAAAAAACAAGAAATTTGTACCATAATCTTGACTTTAATGGATATTTTCACAGGCCTATCAGAATAAAACCGCAGGGAACAATAATGTAAACGTGTCCAATGGTTGAATGATTAGCTGCCTTTTCTTGAACATCTTGATGAAACCAATAGTTTCTCCTCTAAGATCTGTAAAGAACTTATTTATGGTCTTTGTCTGATTTCTGCAGTATTTGATCACAAATCCTTTATTGCAACATAATTCTAGAAAAGTGACAACAATCTGAACAAACCATCACTCATGATGGGTTTTGCCACCAGCAGAAAAGAATGGACTTTTCTTCTCCTTACTTGGTTTAAACATAAAGATTACTGGAGAAACAAACCTTCCTGTATAACAGACGCTTTGTGTCATGAAGAAATAGGATTTATATTTTGATCAGACTCAAAGTTTATACAGTTCTTGTATTTTATTTGGACTTTGCTTTGCTGTCTTTATCATGAGTCATGCAATGAACCTGCCAAGTACGTGCGCTCTGATTGTCTTATTTTTACAGTGGCACATATTGAATAACTTTCTCCAATTCCTTTGGAAACTCCAAGGCTTGATGTCTTTAACTTTTATTCCGTCTTTAAGCACAGCATAAAACTGAAATAAGAGGTTTTAGACTTTAGGACCATAATTAAGCTTTGGTTTGTTTGGAAAGTACGCCTATAAGTGGGATATAAAAGTATAGGAATTTGAAACCAGTGTGAAAAATAGCCCGAATTTTGCTTTAAAACATTATTTTTTCTAACTTTCACTAAACTCATAAATGTTAACTTTTTTTTACGCCAATTTTCTTTTTTTATTCTTGTTTTTTAGTGCCCTAGCAAAATCACCAATCAGCCTGGCAGAGAGTTTGGCAGCACAAAAGACTTCCCAGATTTGGTGCTGCACTTTGCTCGTAGCCACCCGTTGATGTGGCGGTCGGTGCGCCCGGCTCTACGCCAGCCGGTGCTCGTAAAGGCCAACATTCCCTACAAGCTGACGCAAATAGTGGTCGACAGGGTTGAGGCAGAAGACGGGCAGTATGATGTCCTTTTTATTGGTACAGGTATGATCCAATTCATGATACATGATTATTCAATGTTTTTTTATTTATTTAGAAACAAGATTATAATTTATTTTACACACAACCCACTGGGACAGAACACATTAGATAATAAAGTGCACCAAACTGATGAGTCATGCATTTGCTATTTTTCTTTCAGATGTTGGTAAAGTGTTGAAGGTAATAGCGTTGCATTCTGGAAACAGTTTAGAAACAGAAGAGGTCACACTGGAGGAGCTACAGGTCTTCAAGGTAAGTTTTGTTTCAACAAGTGTGGTAACGGCTGTACAGTATGCAATCAGGCTTCTTACTCAAACTTTATTTCTTTATTTGATACAAATAATCCATGAATATATATACCATATTTTTGGACTATAAGGCGCACTTAAAATCCTTTAATTTTCTCAAAAATTGACGGTGAGCCTTATGATCTGGTGCATTGTATGTATTATTTCTGGTTATGCTTTTGACCTCAAACTGATTTTATGTGGTACACGTCGCTCAAAAATCTGTCAAAATGAACTTGTTTTGCTTTTCGGGGCCGAGATGATGCAGAGGCAGGGCAGCAGACTCGGGACCCAAAGGTCTCGGGTTCGACCCCCAGTCATTGCACATCTTGTGGTGTCTCTGAGCAGGACACCTTATCCCTAGTTGCTCCCCAGGTGCTTTCCATAGCTTCTCACTGCTCCACCTGGTGGTGGATGGGTTAAATGCAGAAAGTCAATTTCACCAATGTATAGGAACATACAATGATGACGATACATACACATTATTACTGTATTATCATTATTATTATTATTAATGCGTCTTGTAATCTGGTCCACCTTATTGTCCAAAAAATGTGCACTATAAGGACTAAAATACTTATACTTTTGCAAACGAAAATAAAAAGTACCTACCGGTACATTAGTACTGTATGTATGTATGTTTTGTTTTTCTAAAGGAGTCCTTCTAATTTTCCCAGAAAGTGTCATTTGTCACATTATTTTTTTCCTTGCTATTTTGGTTTTGTTTTGTGAGCTTTTTTTTAATTGCAAACTTTAAATTACGGTAAATGTTTTCATTCCTTCAGGCACCGACTCCAGTTACATCAATGGAGATATCTGTGAAAAGGGTGAGTTCATTCGACAACTTGGACTTACTTAAATCCAAAAAATATTTTCCTCACAAATGTCCTTTGTTCTCTTTTTGTTTCCTGTCCAACAGCAAGCCCTGTATGTGGGCTCTCCAGCAGGTGTGGCGCAGGTGAAGCTGCATCACTGTGAGACTTATGGGAAAGTCTGCGCTGAGTGCTGCTTAGCCAGGGACCCTTACTGTGCCTGGGATGGGTCGTCCTGTACACGGTTCGTTCCTAACAGCAAGCGCCGCTACCGAAGGCAGGACATCCGGCATGGAAACCCTGTTCTGCAGTGTGTGGATCAGAATCTGAGCGGTACGTGTGCTTTACCTTTCTCGGCTCAGTGACTTTCTGGTGTACCTTTGCAAGCTCGGAAACTTTATAGTGTTGGCAAAGCTCTCAGTTTCTGCTGGAAAGATTTTGTTTAGATTACAAAGTTGATTCAGTCCAAACTAAAGTTCTGTGGCAGATTTAAGTAATCTGTTTCCAGGTTCTCTGCTCAGCTGAGCTACAGGAGCACTAGTCAAAATGTTGAAATTTTCCTATGGTATTGGAAACATGATGAGTTGTATCTGTATTTTTTCTGAGTGACTGCATTTGAAATTAAACAACTAGTCCGCTCAGATTACCTGATTCTAAGGTAAAAGATAAAAAGTCAACATCAGAAATCAGAAAGTGTCAAGCTTTATAAAAATAAATTAAAAAAGTTAAGTCAAACCTTGTACTGAGATGACTCACACAGGAAGTTTTTTTTCACAATAATGCACCTTTTTTCTTTTGGTAATGTGGTTACATTTTAAAAGTCAGCTGTACATTGGTCTTTCCTCATTTCTTGACACTACAGACATGACTTACTCCTTTCACTGCCTTACGAAAGGGGCTGTACCCTCCATATCAACGCTCATTAAACTACCGTAGTTCTCTTTTACCTGCTTCTTCTGGTCATGGGGTCACTGGTGCCCATATGCATCAGTCACTGTGTAAAGATGATGGATGGATGGATGGATGGATGGATGGATGGATAGCTTACTGTTTATTTGCTCTATCTAAGTATTTTATTCCCAAGTGGGTTAAGCCAATAACAGTTTAGTGATTGTAAATCTTTTTTAAAATATTTAAATTAAAGATTATGGGGCGGCCGTGGCGTGGTGGTAATGGCAGTCGTCCCCCGATCGGAAGGTTGTAGGTTCAAATCCCGGTTCCCCACACCATGTGTCATTGTGTCCCTGGGCAAGACACTTAACCCCGAGTTGCTCCCGGTAGGACTGGAAAGCGCCTTGCATGGCAGTCTGCCGCTACCGGTGTATGAATGTGTGTATGAATGGGTGGATGGTTGGTATTGTAAAGTGCTTTGGGGCCCCTCATAGGGGGCTGGAAAGCGCTATATAAATAAGCTCCATTTACCATTTTAAAGTAGGGTTTCAATCAGGTTAATATAGTTGAGCACATAAATGTAATTATTGTAAGCAGATAATTAATTAATGGTTGGGTTGAAAATTTCACAAAATTTTGTCATCATAATGAGAAAGACAAGAGAACCAAATAAAAGTAGATAAGTGATTAAAGAAAATATGGAAAGACAAATGCGTAAATGTAGAATTAACCAAGAGGAAAGACACGTGTGTGTTAGTTAATGTGTTTGCTCGCCTGAGTGTGAGGATGTGAGGTGATGACAGCTGGCTCCATTAAAGCCTCCAGGTGAACCGTACTCATACAAGCGGTTTTTGAGTCCGGTTTTTGTTTAAGTGACATTTCAAAAGTTTTGTTTTTGTTGTTAAGACCGATATTTTACCTTAATTGACTCTAGGTGTGTTTAGACTTTTTACAGTATTTCAGGCAAAGGTACTTTTGAAAAGTTTATTTTTGGAGAAATGTTTTAACGAAAAAGGAACATGAAAAAGGAGGAAAACCAGTGAGGAAGAGACAAATACAGGTACTCCCCGACTTACGAGCGAGTTCCGTTCCTGCGAGGTGCTCGTAAGACGGAAACTCGTAAGTTGGGGACCACCTTTTATACCACACAAGCCGCCACTGATACACGTACATGTACGGTAATGAACAGTTACCAAGTTACCAAGCACTTCGCCTATCCTAACACAGCTACATCATTCTCAAAGTCCAGGACTAAAAAATAAAAGATTAATTTCTTACTTTAAGCTGCAGCTTGTCTCCGTCTGTTTGCAAGTTAGCTCTTGCACGTCCGACCTCCGCAGCTTTGTGCTGCTCCACGCGGTCCAAACTGTTTACAGGAAGGACTGTTAGCTTGTTAACGCCATACATTTGGAGCCAGAAAAATATTTAATAACTTACTGAAAGCCGTTTCTCTGCGGTGTCCGTCTATCTCCAAAACAATCTGCTCGCGTTAGCTCCGCCATTAGCTGCACCTGTTAGCATTAGCCCATCCAAAAAGGCTGTCGGCGCTGTTTCTCCACGTTTTAGCATGTTAGCTTCTCTGTTAGCTCGGTGTCCCCCGACATAAGGCTGCCAAGCGGACATCGAGGTGAGCTAACGGACGAAGATGGCCTCTCCGCCGTCTGTCGGCTCGGTGTTCCCGCGTTAGCATTAGCTTCGCCATTAGCCCATCGCATGAGCTGCTGTTGTCGTCCGGCGTGGTGGGAGCGATCGGCGGAGCGATCGCCAGCTGCTGCTCCGGGCCTGAGACGTCCACAGAGTTCACCGAGCGTTTCCAGCTAATTTATCCGTATGAGGCAACCCTGATCGGACACACGGTCCTCCAAAGCCAGCTGCCAGACTGGAACTTACTGTAAAATGGAGGACACTGTGGCTTTTCCGGAAACCGCCGGAAGCTGCAATTTTTTAAATAATAATAATTATTTATAAAGCTTTTAAAACAACCACAGCTGCAACAAAGTGCTGTACACATGAAATTAAGAACATTTAAACACAAAAAAAATAAAAAGATAAATTTCATATTTTTATTAATTATGATAACCTCGTAAAGTCAGAACCTCGTAAGTTGATGTCGTCGTAAGTCGGGGAGTACCTGTATAAAGACTTTTAAACACAATTTTGTTGGAGTTTTACCTCAACAAAATAAAAAAACTACGGTAATATAAGAGTTAAAAATATGATGCACACTGACCCACTATCATCTAAATCACAATACAAGCAGTCCTCAATTCATAAAAAGTGTTGAGTAATTTTTATTTAAATAATTCATTTTAAAATTGCTTAAAAAGGAAATTATCCATTTGAGTCTTTGCAGTCAAGTCAGTAGTTCATTAGACTGGGAGCAGATTTCTTTTGCTGCTCTTTTGACACACAGTTCAATCTCTCCAATATCTGCACAACGAACAGTTTATTGATTTCAAATTCCCGAAGAGAAAAAAAACTGAGCAAAATAAGAAGTTGTGGACATTCTTAATAAAAATATTAATATTTCACCCTTGTTTTGACCGAGTGTGTTTTTGCTTTTACTAAATGCATGTCTTTGTTTTAATGAGAAGATCTGGATGTGACAGAAGACAAAGTGGTTTATGGGACTGAGAAGAACAGCACCTTCCTGGAGTGTGTTCCTCGCTCACCGCAGGCTACAATCACATGGCTAGTCCAACGGGAAGACCGCAAAGAAGAGGTGAGACAATTAGTCAAAGCAATCTCATCAAAATAATGAAAAACAAAAATCAATCTGGATAATAATATACGTATGTGACAGGAGGGAAAAAGTAAAAGTGTTGACAGGTGGAGTGAAACTTCTGAGGAACGGTGGTCTAATTAACTGCCTGTAAAAAGTGGATTAGTGATTCTGGCACGTGGCTGACACATTTGACAGCCGTTTGACATATGGTTCAAATCAAGCCGTTTTATTGCATAGAAAAGTGCACAATGGCTCTGTCTCTTGAATAAACAGGGATTTATTTATTTTTGCCAACCTCAGCCTCTGACAGATCAAGTGTCGACTAATGTCTACAAGCAACTGCGACTTCAATACAAAGCTGTAAAGCTGTTTAAAGTTCTATTTAGTAAATGATGTAGGAGTCCACACCCTCAAAGATCTTTCTTTTGGTCAAGGTTAATGTGCCTCAGCTAGTCGTGTAGGTTTTAAGGAATTACTAGCCCTTACCGTTTCCCTGTAAACAAACATTTGGCTGCCTCTGGACTGCAGTGTTTGTGTTGGCTCTGATGGACAGCAGGAGGGGCAGAGGAACAGAATAACTGAAAAGGAGGTAGAAAATAGAGTAAATGAAAAGGGTGGAATAAAGACTTTGGGTGGTATATGGTAGAGAGACAGGAAATAATTAGCACCAAAGAAAAACATGAGAAAACTGGATTTTATGCTACATTTATGTTGAAGTTCAGGTAGTGGAAACAAAGCAGCCCTTGTTCTCTGTGTGTGTGTGTGTGTTGGGGTGGGGGTGGGGGGGTTGCTTAAATTGCTTGAGCACAATAAACCAAATATAACATTCTCTTTTTTCTAATTTTTGTATTTTTTTTTATATTTCTATACACAGCGTACACTGCCTGAAGTAGTAATTCATGTTTTATCCTACAGAGATAGGTAATTTTGTAGAATTGAGATCTAATTCAAGATAAATCAGGACCAGAATGTTAATAAATTGGTTATTTTGCAGCCTTTTGTCAGTTGTCCTTCAACAATTGCAATCATTCAACATATTTCGACAAAATAAATAATAAACAGACAACAAAAACCTCACAGGGTCATTCATCAGCTCTTAATGTTCATTGAAATTCAAAACTACGTACAAATATAGCAACATAACAGTATTTAGAAATATAACAATAAAGATAATAATACACACATAAAGATGCCACTTATACAATGTCAAATATATTTTATATTAATCTGCTCCACATTTTAAAATATTAACAAGTCTGACAAAACCTTTCAAACTGTACATGCTTCTGTTGTCTCCACAACAAAAAGAACCACACTTGTGTTGTGGTTCTTTTTCACCAGAATAAAATTGGGGGAAATATAAAGGCATTAAAAAAAAAAGTGAAACTACTTTGTATAAAAATGTTTGTCTATACAGAAGAGTCTGTAGTAAAAATAGCCTACACTTCTTGCTAAATTGAATTATGTCTGGCTGAATTTTCTAAATTACACACATTAAAAGGGCCAAAAGGAAGCAAATCTGTATCGTGAACAATTAGATTAAATTTATATTATCAATGAGTGATTAGACTTCAGACACTGAGGATATAGTGATGATGTCAGGAAAAAAATTAGCTTTCCCTTTATACAAATACATAAGTAGAAATTGAAATTTAGGACATTCCTGATTCCATGAATGTCAAAAAAGGTTGAGTACATGTAGTGAGGATATTCTTTCAGAATGGTTCCTATTGCACTAAAACAAAGACCAATAAGACTTGTCTGTATTTAATATTGACTCAAAGATTTTTGTTTTCATGGTTGAGGTAAGCTTTGGATTTTTTTTCAAGCCTCCAAGCTACTTTATGTTTACATGAAGGGAAGTCTGAGACTGTCATCACTGTATTTTTCCATACATTGATGAAATTAGTGCTCTGCATTTAACCCATCGCACCTGAGATACACCCAGGTAGAGCAGTGAGCAGCTATGTAAGAGCATGGGGAGCAATTCGGGATTAGGTATCTTGCTCAGAGACATAACGACATGTGGGAATGACTGGGAGTCAAACCAAGACATTCTGGTCCCCAGTAGGCTGTTCTACCTCTACCCCATCTCGGCCCCTACCTGTATGAACCATCATACATGAAAACATCTTTAGAAATGTGGAAAAAAAGTAAATTTCAAATACCAAAATTTGGTCCTTTGCCTATAGATTCTGCAAACATGTCAGAATCTGTTTGAATTTTTATTTTATTTTAATTTTATCCATTTATAAAATATACATTTAGTTTAAAGGAGACCAAATATTGGTTTTATAATTTTTTATGGTATGTCTGTGGGCTATCCAGACCATGTTCATTCAATTTAATACACAAAATAATTCTTAGATAATAAAATATCCCCTTTCTAGTTCTGCCTTTTCTCACTTCCGTCCTGAACAGGCTGTTTATGATCATGAGCTCTAAAGGCCACGCCCTTCAAAAATCTGTTTACATTAACTCCGCCCTCCATATATACTGTAGCTAATATACTGTAGCTTTGAAGCATAGACCTATTTATTTGAAGCAATACAGAGGAAAGCAAAGAAGAGTAACAACTTTTGACAAGCAGCACCATCTTTTCATGGTCAGTTTGTGCATTTCAGTCAAAATATGTGCAAAATGGACACCTATGGGCTTCAAACAGCTGCTAGGTTCATTGGAAAAACCAATGCATACGTGTACAGTACTTGTTTTATTTTTCTACATCGCCTTACAGCCTGGATGTGTTTTTGTTATATTTTTTAATATCATTTTATTTTCACTTATTATTCTCAATTTGTATGCAGCCTCTATGATTGTCTACTGTTGTCTTTGTTGTCCACTGTTGTCATCACTCTGTTAAAATCAGGTCTCTCCTGTAAATGAGTCCCCGAGGCTCAGTGAGATTAACCTGTATGACTAAAGGTTGAATGAATGAATGAAAAAAGAAATCAACTTTAAAATATGAAAACATGTTCTCTTGCCTCACTCAGGTGAAGCTGGACGATCGTGTGATGTCAACAGAACAGGGCCTGCTGTTCCGTCGTCTCTCCCGTCAGGATGAAGGCGTGTACATCTGTCGCTCTCGGGAGCACGGCTTCACCCAAACACTGGCTCGCATCACCCTGGAAGTCCTCCAGGGGGACACCGTGGACGAGCTCTTGGCACGCGACAACTCGGGGCTCTCTGACACGTTCAAAGACCGGTCCGCAGGAAGCTACAGGCCCTGGATGCCTTGCAACACATACAGCAGGGGCGGCTCACCGAGCCAAATCGGCCAATCACGCACATGGTTCAAGGACATCATGCAGCTCATCGGGCCATCAAACCTGCCGCACGTGGAGGAGTACTGCGAGAGGATGTGGTGCAATGACAAGATCCGGAGGAAACACAAGGGCATGTTGGAGAAATATCGGCAAGCACAGGAGAGCGCCAGGAAGGCTCGTAACCGGACCCCACGAGACCTAAGAACCTGGGAGGTTTAGCGTGAAAGAAACCCCCCCCCCCTTTTTTTTCTTTTTTTGTTGTAATTATCGTTTTAGGACTGAATCACAAAATCAAAAACTAGCCAAAAATTTTGCTTTAAAATACTTTTGTGGATGAGTCTGTTTTGGCCTTAAAAGTAAAAATGTTTGGAATAAAAATGGTAAAACAAATTTAGATTCACGTGAGCCTTGGATCTGCAGTAGAGGAATATAAAGAAAGCTCAGTTTTAATTGAAAATCTCCAGATGATTTTGCTGTATTTGCCAACAGCAAGCTTAACATTTGCTGGGAGGTTTAAATATTGTGAAATTATTAATTGCGTGTAAAAGTTGGGTTCTCAGATGTCACTCAAAGGCCAAGTTAACTTTTCTGAAGAGAAACCCCATTATGAGAATTTTTTTCTGAAATGAAAAACGTTACAGATTTCATCATTATAAATAAGAAGAGACTTTTTTTTAAAAAAATAGACTCCTTTTACACTTTGAATTACGAAGGACTTCTTTCCTCAGACTTTTTCTGCTTGCACACTTTGTTACAGAGATGACAGACTTGACACATTTCATCTCATTTCTCAACAAAGTCCTCAAAACTTTTGAAACCACACATTCTTCAACATGTTCGTACCTGTGGACTTCATTTACCGACAGTCACCCTTGTTTTATATTTGCTTTTCATCCCAACAGACACTAAGAAGACTTTCTTTTATTTTTTTTTAAACTATTATCAAACTGTTGACTTATAAAACCGTTCTACACAGAAATACTGTAAAAACTTTCTGATTTTCAATCTGGATGCTTTCAAACAACTCAATCACTGGATTCATTTCATTGTTTTATATTTATATTTTGTGTGTCTTATTTGGACAATAACCAACTTTTATTTTATGAGAAACTAGTGGAGTTTACACACACACACTGACATTAAATGAAACCTCAGACACCCAGTATGAGTGCCTAAGCTAACACAAACTAAACGACTGTTGATGGTTCAACAAATTTAGGGCACACATTTATTTTATTTTATTTTTTTATGTTTTTGTACATCTTTTGGACTTAACTTTCCATTAAATACCTGCTAAAGGTCAAAAGACCAGCACACATAAACATAAGTTCTTTCTCTGTGTCGCAGCACTTCTCAGAAGACATTTTTTTAATTTATATTTTTATTTTAACCTTTATTTATACAGGTAGTCTCAATGAGTCACAAGGACTCATTTTCAAGAGAGACCAGTTTGGGAGCAGGGGTTAAGAGTCTTGCTCAAGGGCCCAGACCAATGCAAATGAGGGTGGAGGCAGGTGTGGGTGCTTCACTTTTTCCACCCAAATTTTGAGGTAGATCCCGGGAGTCAAACTGGCGACCTTCCGATCACAGGCCCACCTTCTTAAGCCTCTGCGCCACCACTCCCCCACAGTACGCACACAAGTACATACAGTACTTACTTACATAACTACTTTGTACTTAGATAAATGAGATGAGCTGACAAATAAACAAATAAATACGTTTGACTTTTACTTTTTTCTTGTATGCATGTGCAGACCTTGTAGATCAGATTGTTTTCTAGTGCATCTCGTGCATGCTTTTCCAGGCAGATGGAGAAGGGTTCGGAGGTCACCTTGTGCTTTCAGATGAGTTCATTATGCATGTTTATAAATTTAATAGCGTGCATTGTAGTTCCATAACAGAACACTGCATCATCAAAGTTGACTGCTTTAATTTACATCAGATGTCTGTGATTTTATCTAAATCACATCTGACCATTTACTTAAGGGAACGCTCCTGAACTCACTGTTTCTAAATTTACCACATAGAAGGTTAAGAAAACCAAGTTCTCTTGTGCTTTCTGTAAATACTAGTTTTAAACATCTAAAGTTATCTCAAGTTTGTCTTCTAAACATGGACACTGCGAAAGAGAGCAGATGAAGAGCGGTGTGACGGAGATGAAAGGTTTATGCATAAAAAGGGATTGAAAATAAAGCTAAGCATTTATTTTGTGTTTTGGGAGTTATGTATGAATTATAGATTTGCAAATAGCACAAACACCTTCAAACTTGTTTTGTGTGTGTCTTTCAGTTTTGATAAATCACTCCTACAGAAATGCTGGTTTGTAGCATTGAAAGTAAGAAAGTGGTGGGAAGCAACGCTAACACCAGTTACCTGTGGAGGAGAGAAAAACTAATTTTCAGAAGAGTGAAAGTGTGCAGAAGAAAGTTATATTCGTTTTTTTCTTAAGGTACTACAAACTGTTTTTAAAACTTTTGTGATTCCTGATTTATTTGCGTAAATCAACCCCATATATTCACCATTTTTATAAAGTGACACATCTATACCCACCAAGTCATGCAGTCTGGTCTGTACATAATATTTAGGCACATACTTTACTTTAGTTTCAAACAAAAATATAATAATTCAGATTATCATGTTGCTAAACTAAGATTAAAAACAATCAAATAAAAACAAATCCTGACAATTTACAAAGTAGTAAAATATGACACTCTTCAGTTGTGGTTGTAAAATGTAAGCTTTTTGTTTCTTTAAACTGTGAAAAACTATAATGTGTAAAATAAGTGCTCACTTGTGTTGCAGTGACTGTAGAAATGCAGTAAAGTGTGTTTTCTTGTTGTGTTTGAACAGTTTTTCTAAAACAAGCTTATAACTGATGACCCAACCTGGGCAACAATTTGAGTGAAACGACTGAATGCAGTTATTATTTTGTATATAAACCGAGTAAATTTATAAAAAAAAGCATCCGTTTATGTGCAGCTGAGAGCAGTTTGTGATATTGCATGTGACACAAGTTTTTTTTTTTTATACTTTGGACTTGCAGCCATTGTTGCCTTCACATCCAGCTGTGGTATTTGATGTTGTGCGTGGGTTTATAGAAGTAACTGACATATTCTTCATGAATATTGAGATAGTTTAAAGAAAAATGAGGCAACAAATTTGAATTAACCAGTGATAGACTTGTTTCTCCACCTAAGTGGTTGTATTTTTTATCACAGGATGACTACAACCTCTGACTTTCCCAACCACGCTGCATCATAAAGAACAGACATTGCAGTTTGAACCTTTCCAACACATAAGTAGTGAAAATAACTCCCAATCATTTTTATCTTAGAGGTAAACACCTCCAAGGATAAACCAAGTTACACAACATGGAGAAAAAACACTTTGGGTGAAAAACTTTGGAACTGTTCTATTACTGTCAAATGAAATTGTGAGCTGGTCACAGGGAGTGTGAAAAAAATCAAATGTGTATTTATATTCTATTTAAGTGCTTTTCTACCATGCATGCTGTAAAGTTGTATACTATTCAACACAATTAAAAGTTGGTTGTTTTATCCTTCAATGTGCCTCCTAACAAGTTTGTTGAGGGTGAAATTGCATTTTGATAAAATTAGACCAATGGCGCCAGAGATATAAACACACAACGAGCAGAGAGATCAAATGAGTCATTCTTCTAAACTGTTTACTTGAGATATACTCTGTGTGATACTAAATCAGCAACATGCAGAATACACACCTGCAGGGAAGCCATTTGGCATTCACTGGTTGGATGGAAGAGACTGGTTTCTTTTCCCATGTCTTTCATGTAATCAATTTCCAAATGTGTGTCATTCTTAGCCTTTGAAGGCCAAACATATCTTGCTGAATAAAGAAGAAATCAGCCGTAGCCTCATCTTTACATCACTGTACATTGAACTTTTGGTAAGCTGATCCATGTAATAAACTCCCATATTGTGCAGAACACACATGCATGTTGAGGTGGTATTTGCACTAAACCTTGTGTGTGTATGTGTGTGTTTCAAAGACTTTGTAATACTTAAAATATGTGTTTGCAAGTGATTGGAGGGTTGGAATCCCAGTGCAGACCCATTACGTTACCCAGTGACTGCATCTGGCCATGCAAGTGATTGGAGGTTAATTGGGCTTCAACATCTGGAAATCTGAGCTAACCAGGGCTGCTTGTCTCTTTAGCAAACACGCTATTTTGGAACTGAAATGAAATGTACGTGCATCAAAATTCAGGAAGCCAGCGAAGATATTAGTCTTCAGTGTTTAATGGTGAAAAAGTTTGACTTGCTTTGATTGACATGTCCATTAAAAAATCAATAAATACAAGCACAGAGCAAATCAAGACAAAACTGTGGCAAATAAAGACTACTAGCAAATTTAGGTACCGTACATCAAACTTTTAAGGAGTTTTCAATATATCTCACAAATATTATTTAAATGTGATAACAACATATTCCATCCATCCATTCATAACAACATATTAATTAATACCAATAATTATCGGTAAATAATCAAATAAACTAGAAGTGTTGTCCAGCTCTACTCCAAAAAATTACATAATAAAAAATTAAATAAAAAAGTTTTTTTATCCCTGCAATCTCAAAGCATGATAGAACACAAAGTGCATTTTAAAGAGTATTTTAAGACTTCATGGTAGACTGAAGAAAATATATTGAATACTTCAAAATGCACATTATTGTCAAACAATATTTCATAAATTGTTATAAGACTATTTGTTTCTCTTGATTTTAACAAAATATTGGAAAAGTTGTACAAATCTTGAGACAAAGCTACTATTGAAGCAGTACTAAACAGAATGACGTCACAAACCTAAATGCTAATAAAATGTGACAATGTGCTTTTTCTCCGTGGGAAAAAGAAAACCCAACATGCCGAGTGAGCAAACTGTTTCTAAACAATAAAGTTGTTGTGAAACTTTTCTGATGAGGCCAAAATCAAATGTTAAAAATCAGCCAAGTTCCACAACTTCAAATGTAAATATTTAAATTCAAGTTCTCATTGAAACACCAAAGTGGGCTTCTTGGAATGAAATACTGTATGTCCTTTAGCATCAGAATACAGTCTCTGTGAAGGGTTAAACTCGTGCTCTAGAAATGTCCAAGCTGGAGGATGAAACATACTATACATTTTTCTGAAATGTCAATCTTCTAGTGGAAATTAAATGTAATTATATGCATTTTACTACAGCTGATGTAAAAAATGTTTGGTCATGTGTTTTTCACTATTGTCCTATTTTCATTCATTCATTCAAGCTTTATTTATACAGGTTGGTCTCACTGAGCCTCGATGACTCATTTACAAGAGAGACCTGTGTTATTAATGTTTTTCGTTGCTAACAGGCCCACATTACATCAAGTGCAAGTTAATAAGCACAGCATCATTAAAGTATTTAAAAATCCTTTCAGTCAATTGAATGTGTCCAGTCTAGACCAATTTAAAATTATTGCACATATAAATAAAACCTGTTCTCATAAATCTCTGACTGGATCTTTGGCTGGCTATCACAAAAGTCATATAATAAAAAATTCAAGCATGTTACCATATGTTTGTAATGGTTTAGAAAAATTTAAGGGATATTATTACTGCAAAAATGACTTCAGGGTTTGCTTGTTTCCTCCTAATGTGTGTATGGAGTAATCCAACCACAAGTAGACAGCAGGTGTAAAATCACTCAGGCCAAACCGAAAATTAATTTAAAACACAGCTGGATAGTTTTTACAATGCTTTAATTCA
>JBBPBX010005939.1:39562-70250 GCA_038048925.1 Garcialebias charrua
TAAAATGCACACAGGCTGTAGATGTAGTGGTCATATTTACATACTGACTTTTAGAAAGTCACAATATTACTGGGTGAGGTTCTGCTTTGTGTGACGCATTTAAAAACCTTCCAGTTCATTTTTGCTCCAAGGTATTATTGGTGTTTGGTGTCTTGTAAAATCAAATATCGACAAGAACACACTAAGCTGCATATACTAAAACAAGTGCGTATTTGTCCAAAATACATGTTGAGGGTATTTACCCTTTAATCACGTCACTAACCCTTAATTACATTTTTATAGCACTGAGTCATCACTGTTAAGGCTTATTTATTCTGTACACAAAAACCCCATCATCATTGTCTTCTTGTAAATGCCTGTTATCAAGTGACACAGCAGATGATGCTGACCCCATTTAATTTCCTACTATTAGTGAGATTCTTTTCAACAAACACAGGAAAACGGTTTGACCCTTAAACAGATGTTTGTTGCAACACAAGGAAGGACACGTCTTCACACTGCTAAAACAGTAATCCCTTTGTTATTAGGAACAGATGAATAGCAGACTAAGTGGTGCTTTTAGCCAAAGCGGAATAAACAACCCAGAGCTGGACAAGCACCTGGTAATTTAAATAGCTGAAGTAAAACGTACCGTAACACTTCGGTTGATGGGAAATCTAGTCCATATGACACATACCTCCTTATTGTTTACGCTCACACTCATGCTTTAGTTTCTGTTCACTTCCTGTTTTAGATCAGAGCTGAAACTGGACTTGGTCTTTTTCAGATTGTCTTGATTATGTTAGAGGTAATGAGCAGCCTGACAGGCCATTCATGGACGATGACAGGGTGACGGAGCAGGCACCTCTGGAACTGCCCGCCTGAGACCAAACCTTTCCAAACAGACCCTGTAATAAAGGTAGTATTACACACAAACCACACACACATGCACAAATATTCATGTACGCACATATAGTATATAAAGTCCTTGGGTGTCCTGAAAGGCGCTTTTAAATAAAATGAAAATAAATAAATAAATAAATAAATAAAGCAATTATTTTGGGTGACAACCCCTTTTTTATCCCCTTTCATTCTATTCTCTAGATCAGGGGTCTGCAATCTGTGGCTCTGGGGCCACATGTGGTACCTCTGCAATGGCTCTTTTTTGGGGGTGGGATGGTGTAGTGGCTAGGGAATCGGACTTGGGATCCGAAGGACCCAGGTTCGAACCCCGGCCACGGCACACCTGGGGTGTCTATGAGTGCACATCTATTTTCCCCAGCTCCCCGAGCGCTGACTACGGCTGCTCACTGCACCACCTGGTGGTGGTTGGGTTAAATGCAGAGACCAATTTCGTCTGGGGTTCCTCCCCCAGAAAATTTTGAATAAAGTAGATGCGATTTCCTACATTTGGGTGCATTTTAATGGGTTGTTGAACATTGACCTACATTTGTAAACGGCTCAAGTAGCTCGGGCTCAGAACCAAGCCCGACTGTCCCTGCTGGTTATTGTCCAACACCACATGTACCTCCAGGTGCCTGAACAAGACTGTGAGTGTACGACTGCCTGGTTAGCTCAGCTCTACCCCCCACCACTCTTTTAGGGGTGGACATTTTTGATAAGGGTAGACGCAGAAATGCTACTAGAAGAGGTAGATTGTAAGATGTTGTGTTTAAAATGAGTGTTTATGTAATTATTTTCAGTTTACATATCCAACATAAGTTTTATTCATTCAACGCAGTCATATTTGTTCATAACTTTATTATTTGTTAGCCTGAGAGTTACCAGATCCAAATCTAATCCAAGCAAACAGTTACCGGAACACACCCCGTCAAAATAAGAGAGTTCCCGGATCCTGTTCCGGCAGGATCCAGCTCAATTTAAGCACTGCCCCCAGTGGCCGGAAAAGACATCTCCAACAAATTTGTAGTGGTCCACGGGCCATCAATTGATAGATATTGATATTTTGATATTGATATTGATAGATTTATATTTTTAGAAGGTTTTGCGGCTCCAGACACATCATAACTAGTAAGAAAAGTGGCAAAAACTGCTCTTTTCATCGCAAAGGTTGTAGACCCTGCTCTAGATGTTCACAGTATTTCCTTTCCACCCACATTTCGATTTAATAAACTTCCCCCAAACCTTTTGTATATCTTAGCAAGGACTCACAGTAAACAGCTTCTTAGAGTCTGCACAAATAAACTAGTTCTGGTTTGCATTCACATGTATATAAATGCAAGCTAGTGTAATGAATTCCACATTTGGGTTTATCACACATGTGGTTTGATCATATCATGAGCATTTGGCAGTTGCCCTCACTGTAAGTGCTCATGAAGAACACTAACAGTGTCCTTTATCCCTGATTAAACAGCGTTTTCAGTTCCTTGTGTGCTACATGAATGCATTTTGACATGGTCTGGACATGTTTCATGTGCTGGTCGTTTTGAGTTTTATTCTCGTTATTCATCTAACACTTCCATATGTTTGGAACAGTTCAATGAAACCATAATCTTAACACACTGCATGTCTTGATTCCTGCAAATTATGTTGCTGTTTTGGCAGCTCTTTTGTAGAAGGTGACATTTTACTGATTTACAGGAAACAAAGACACTTTCAGTTGTCCAATAATTACAGCGCACATAAAATTGATGGTTTTTGCCCATGAGCATAAATAAAGCATTTTTTTGTTTGTTCCTGTTTCATGTATTTTTGGCATATACTGATAGAACAGAGAAACTCAAGGTAGTTAGAGCAAATAAATTAAAGTTGTAAAATTATTATTATTATATATTTTTTACACTTAGAGGAGTAACTTGAAGCTGTGTTGCATCATCTACCAGATGGAAGCAATGAAAATTTCACATAAAAAATGAATGAAACAAAACCTTCTTCTTATTCTGGAATCAACAATAATGACCTGGACCATGTCTTAGACTCAATGAATTCAAATACCCAAATATTTAATACTGTTTTTGCCTGTAATACTTAACAAAATTGTTTTAATACAAAGATCTTTAACTTTTGTTATTCAAAAGAAATTGAGTTTGTACAATGCAGCAAAGATCTGACTATAGAATGACCATTTTGTCTTATTTTAATTTAATTAATTAATTTTATTTGCAGTCAGTGAGTACTGATTGGCTTGATTTTGCTTAAAAGGACATTTCACTTTGGTAGAATATACTCATAACTTGTTTAGGAACATTTTAGCAGGTTTCAGTATTAATCTGACACCAAACAGCATGCTCCATGATAACACATAGCACATGATGATTACACAAGTCTTACACACTGAACCACAGTTCAAACTGGGATCCAAGGCACTGTGACTGCACATGTTATAAAGAATGGCTGTTTTCTGTCTCAATAGGATAAACTGTCTTACACTACCGGTAACCATCTCTGAACGTCAGGGTCAATGACGTATTTGGAAAATTTACAAATAAAACATTTTAGATATTTTTTTTCTTGTAGTCCACTGCTTTTATAGAAACAATTTCTTTATATTTCATGTGTCAAACTGTTAGTTTTGTTCGACTGTGAATCAAGAGTTGGGTTTAAGTTTGAATGTTTGAACAGTTGTCTGCGATTAGTTAGCTGGAGTTTTCCCTTCATGACGAGAGTAATTACCCTGGTAATTACTCCTAATTGGATTCATTAATCACCAAAGCTGTCAGTCTTTTTTTTTTTTTTACTGTCAGATTGTTTATTTTATAAGATGAGGTTGTGAGGTAAATGGGCAAAGAAGTTGGCTGATTTCTCCTCAACACTAAATATGTTAAAGGATTTGAACAAAGTGATTTTGTTACCTTTTATTCATTCAGAAAAATTAGCATGGAATCCAAAAAGGCATGCAAAATTAGAAGAAGAAAAATGCCCAGTTGATTGCAATTAAATTATTATACACAATATATACACTCTAGTTTTTTTGTTTTCACTTATTCAGTCATTCTGTTTCTGTTGTAAAATGCTAACAATAAAAATGTGCTGTTTTTTTTTAATCATTACCGATTCCTATCATGCATCATCATTGTTACAACAGATAACTAAAAAATTAGGCAATAATTGCCTTTTCAAATTTATGTTCATATTTTAAAATTTGATATAAAGTCATTCAAAAGTTTATAATAAATTACATGCAGTCCGTTAAAACGTAAATCCGTTTGATGAACATGGGTCGTTTAACTGCACTGTCCCACAACGGTAAAAAAGTAAAAAGTTAAGGATGAATCACTCAAAATAATTTAAATTCCACTTAGAATTGCTAAAATATACACCAAATACATGTACAACAACCCACAGCAAGCTCAGTAAAAAAGTAATTTGCGTTATAAGTCAAGAGGATCTACTTTGTGGAGTGAACGTTTTTTTAGGTGGGGCTCCACCCCACCTGCCCATATGGACTGGACACCACAGAAAATAGATTTTAAAGTATATTGAGTTCACTGAAACAGTTTTAACCTGTTTCAGGAGTGTTCAATTAACATGCTATTTGATAGGAATGATTGTTAAAGTATTATTTTTGTTTTATCAGGAGAACTGATTGAATGTTAACATTAAAACATACAGTGTGTTGGTGTTAGTATCATGTGTTATACAGAGGCCGCTGACATTTACTCTGCTAGCACAGGCTGAATAAAACATAAAGTTTTTTTTTAAAATAAAATCATACAGATGCACATAAATAGCATACAAAGATTAGTTTTTGAATAATACAAACTCAAAGACTTGACAACTGAGGGATGCTTTATTTATTAAACTGCCATGCCACAAAGCAGTTTTGTCACAATCAGAAGTTGAAACTGCACAAGAAGTCATGGATACAATATAAGATCACTACATTTTTTTCAACTGGGGATACAATGGCGTTTATTATTTATTTTAATGCATATGTCCTTTTAACCTTAAAGTCTCAATGATTAAATCAGCTTTCACGGAAAGAGAAGACAAAAAGGCCATTGTTCAAAAAATGTGTTCACTCTTAAAGTCTAAAACTCAGTCCTCAGAGGGCACAAGTCAAACAAAGGTGACTGGTGTGATCACCAGAGCAAGCCTGAACGGAAATGAGCTTTCAATTGGAACCCAGAGACCATTTGAAACGTTTTTTACACAGAATACTTAAGACCAATCAAGAATGCAATAAAAAAAAGAGACACTGTGGAGTTCCCTTTCAGTATGGTCTCTCGATGCAACATACTTGCTATGGGAATTGCGCCCCTGCGCGATTACCTGAAGGAATATACTCACGCCTTTACGGCTAAGGCGTCACCGCCGCGCCAGACGCCCCGCCCTCTGGGTACTTAAGCGGCTGACGCCCCTCCATCTTTCTCCTCTTTGTTGCCCTTCACCTTGCTTGACACCTGAACTTCGTGGGACTTCTCTGTTGTCGCATCGCTCGACTGAGTTGAGCTTGCTCCCTACACTGAGCGTACAGAGAAATTTTCCTGCGTATTGCTGGGCTGGCGAAAGCTAGTCCAGCGTTTTTCTACTTACCTCAAAGCTTTCTTCTTTTCCGCAGCTACCTCGCTCGACGGCGCTAACTGCGTCACAACCTCCTGCTAATCATTAGCAGGCTAACCAGCGAAAGCAAGACGACGGAGAAGACGGCTTCGAACAAAAGAAAACTAGGAACAACTTCGACGCTTCTCGCCGGACATGGCTCCCGAGAAGGGAAAACGGAGGACAAGGAGGAAGAAAACCAGGATGACGAGTCCTCGCTCGCGCCCATGCCCCAGCGGCTGCGGCTACTCCCTCTCGGCGACGGACACCCACGAGGCCTGTCCTGTCTGCCTAGGGATTCTGCACGAGGAAAGCGCTGGAATTCCCCGACTCCTGCTCCCACTGCCGTCGAATGTCGGCGGTAGTGAGGAAACGACGTGCTGACGCGTTGGCCAAATCCATGGCTAGGAACGCGGCGCTGAAGGTCGCATGCCGCACTAAAGTGCTCGCTCCTGAACCGAGCTCGAAAACGTGGACCTGGAATGCAACGGTCGAGGCGGAGAGGACAATATGTCGGACTCCTCAGTTGCCGTCGAGGACTCGACGCCCGAAGTGTCCGACCAAGACGCCAAGTATGGTCACAAAGGAGAAACTGTGGATTCCTCCCAGAACCTGGCGCAAATTCTTCCGGAACCGGACTTATCGGTACCTGCTCTGTTCGACCTGTGTCATAGGGCGGCGAATGACCTGCAGGTCACGTGGCCAGACCCCACGCCTCGCCAACAGGCTACGAGGTTAGCGAGAAGCTACTTCTACGCAAAGCAGCCGACAACGTCGCAGAAAATGCCCATTTTTCCGGACTTCCTCATGGAACTCAAACGCTCCTGGGCGGAACCCGGAGCTTCCATCATGCTGCCATTATCCCGACTCCTTGATGTTGCGGGAATGGAGACAACAGGCCTCGCCAGCGCACCCCTGATAGAGGAGACCCTGGCGGCTCACTTGGCCCCCACAGCCACGGGGACGAAACCAGCGCTACCCAGCAGGGCCTGTCGCGCTTCGGAGAAACAATTCCAGAAGTGCTACAAGGCTCAGGGCCTCGCAGCTCGCGTAATGAGTGCATCGTCCATGGTGCAGGCGTACCTGGCAGAAAAACTGCAAGATATCCAGGTAACAAAAGATGAGCAGGCCGCAACGGAAGCCATGGAGGAGGCCCGCCGTTCCTCTGACCTCGTGCTCCGCATGATGGGGACAATAGCCATTTCCCAAGGCAAAGCAATGGCGGAAATAGTCGTCGCCCAGCGCCATCTTTGGCTAACATTGTCGGACCTCCCGGAAAACCAGAGGTCCACTTTCCTCCAGCACCCGATCGAGTTGACGGGACTCTTCGGGGGAGCCCTAGAACGCACCAAACATGACTCGCCTATTGCATGTGTAAACAAAACAAACACTGTTTCAGACATATACAAAAATAAAAGTACCAAAGCACAGACTGCCCTGGTTCTTGACTCGAGTCCCATTTTTATAAACAAACCATGTGGTCAAACTATGAACCGCAGCGAGATACACGAGCTCTGCCAGAGACGGTCAGATCTCGCAATATCTTCTGTCGGGCCGACCAACCTGCTCGAAAGAGCGCAAGAGGGGTCAAAGGTCACCCCTTCGGCGCTAAAACACGACGAGCAGCAATTCAACATGCCCTCCAGGCTCAGCGTGCATGCGCAGGCCTGGAAGGCGTGTCTACCAAATGATTGGGTCATGACAACGATATGTCACGGGCTCAAGTTGCAGTTCTCAAAAAGACCGCCCCGCTTCACAGGGGTGCTGCAATCTAAGATCAACCCTACACGTGCACACGTGCTGAGGGAGGAAGTTTCGACGATGCTGCAAAAGGGAGTGATTAGTTTGGTCTCGGGACGCAAACTACGCTCTGGCCACTACAGCAAGTACTTCCTGGTGCCCAAAAAGGATCATTCCCTGAGACCGATTCTGGATCTCAGGACTCTCAACAAGAGGATTAAAACATTTAAGTTCAAGATGCTTACACTGCGGCAAGTTCTCCAGTCTGTGAGACCTGGAGACTACGCGTGTACAGTGGATTTAAAAGATGCCTATTTTCATATAGGTGTGGAGGAAACACAGAAAGTTCCTCCGCTTTGCCTTCGAGGGAAACGCTTATGAATTCAAAGCTTTACCCTTTGGTTTAAAGACTGCTCCGCGTACATTTACTAAATGTCTGGATGCAGCCCTGACCCCTCTTAGGAATCAAGGACTCGGGGTCATGAATTACTTGGATGACCTACTGATTCTGGCTGAAGCAGAAAGCAGGCCCAGTGACACTCTTATAAGGTGAGTTCTCACCTGGAGTCTCTCGGTTCTGTCGGAAACCTACAAAAAAGCGATTTGACTCCATCATGGGTTACCGTATTTCTGGGAGGACAGATCGACACTGTCCGGTACAGAGCATGGCTCTCGAAGGAACGAGTTTCCTCCATTCGCCGTTGCCTGGAAAGATTTAAACTGGACCAACGGGTCCCTGTGAAAACCTGACAACGCCTTTTAGGCCTCTTGGCAGCAGCCATTCCCTGTGTGTCGCACGCATTACTAAAAATGCGGTTCATACAAGTATGGTTTAACCAACGAATACAACCCGACCTGCCTAACCAAGCAGAAAAGGTTAGGATAGATTCAGAGTGCCTGGAGGCCCTGGAACCCTGGAGATATCTGTCCGTTTTCATGGAAGGGGTCTCACTGGGAAAGGTGTCATCTCGTGTGGTCATCATGACGGACGCCTCAAAAACAGGATGGGGGGCGATCTGTAGAAATCAGAACGCCCGCGGCCTTTGGAATGAGCAGGAAGCGAGATTACATATCAACTTCCTGGAGTTGCTGGCCGTATTCCTGTCATTAAAATACTTCTTCAACAAAGGTCTGATTGCTGGACAACATATCCTGGTGAAATCAGATAACAGGACCACAGTGTCCTTCATCAACAGAGAGGGAGGGACAAGGTCCCGGGCCCTCCTCGGACTGGCGCAGAGGATGCTCACATGGTGTGCTCCAAGAATCTTGTCACTTAGGGCGACTCATGTCCCTGGTGAACTAAATTATGGAGCAGACGCCCTCTCTAGAGGACCTCTTTTGGCGTCAGAATGGAGCCTGAACCCACGGATTGTGGAACAGGTCTGGTCACGATTTGGGAGAGCCTCTGTGGACCTGTTTGCTTGCAGGGCTAGCTCACACTGTGACCTCTACTTCTCCTTGAGGGAAGCAGACGCTCCATTGGGTATGGATGCTCTGGCATATGATTGGCCTGCAGGGGTGCTCTACTATGCCTTTCCACCTGTCCCTCTGATCAGGGAGACATTGGAACGGGTACGCCAGGGAGCCCTCTTCTTGATTCTCATAGCCCCCAAATGGCCACAGAAGACATGGTTCCCGGAGTTGATATCAATGTTATCAGGGATACCATGGCAATTGCCTTCTCATAGGGACCTGCTGACTCAGGCACGTGGACAGCTTCTACACCCACGTCCAGAGTTATGGCAACTTTCAGCCTGGCCTCTGAAGGGAACTGGCTGAGAGCCTAAGGCTTTGGTTGCTTTGTCCCAAAACAAACAAAAACAAGTTTCCCCTCTCCCTAACTGATCTAAGTAAGGACCTGGGAGGTTACCCTGTGCTTGGCCTGGGTTTTCTACCTCCACATTTGTCACCCAATTTCTTGTGACATGGTGGGTCCATTTTTCCTCCTGTTTCTCAGGATGCTCCAGTGGGAAAAGGAGATGATGATGTAGTGGACCTACCCAGGGTCAAATTAAGGTTTTTGAATTGTCCAGTGATGACCTTTACTGACCTCTCAGTAAAGCAAGACATTTACTACAAAATCATTCATTTAGCTATAATCTGATAACATAGTCACCAATAAGAGACTATTTCTATCTTTGATTTTAGGCTGATGTGATCAAAAGAATAACTTTTGTCATTTTCATGATGTGTGCTTTTAAGCTGTGTTATTCTGTGAGAGTTAAACTGTGTTCACTGCTGTGTCAAAGGTGAAATCTCGGGTCACAGAGACCGGACGGTTTTGTTTAGAAACTCAGAGGACAGTAATCCGTTGTTTTTCATGAAAGGGCTCCAGCTTGCTGTGCCTTTCCCTAAACAAATCTCTCTCTGCTCTGGCTGTAACCTTGGGCCTGATAAGGCAAGTGCACTCCTCTCTTTGTTCCTGCTTTTTAAGTTCTAACTGTGCGAGAACGCTTCAGAGTTTCTGGGAGCTTCGAAAGATGATGTGAACCTTCCAAAGAGCTGAATGACCACAAGTCACGCGCTAAGGACTCGTCATCCAGCTGGGACTGATAACATGTTGTTATGGGTCCACTTCGAACAAGCGTAAGCTCAAGAACTTTGTTTATTCCTTCCTGGAATAAGTTTATCTTGAAGTCAGAGGCCTGAAGCTGACATATTCTCTGATGACCAAGCGAAAACCAGGAGACGTTGGAAAACGTAAACCAGAACCCTGCTTGAAGGTATTGTACTGGTTCCCACAAGGACCCGTGCATCTGAAAAGCTACAAGGTCTTCCCTCTTACCGGGCCGTCGTCAAAAGGTAAAGAGCTGTTTACAAAACGTACCTGGATTTTAGCAGAAGTCGGAGGAGAAGTGTCACTCTGGTATCATGCTCACGATAATTTCTTCTTAAATCTTTCCTCCTACTCTTTCCCCTCTCTATCTAAGCTGGAAACTATAATTAAGCTGAAGAGCCCACAGACTAAATATGTTAACATATGTTAACAATATGTATTCACACTGATGGAGCACGCTCAGGCTGTCTCTAGTTGGTGTTGTATACATATATGTCCAATGGAAACATCACGTTGATGTTCTTTACATTCGGCATTTTTTCCTCTTAGCATGGGCTCTCTACATTCCCTGTAGAAAGCAGCTGGGAGATACCTGTCTTTTTAGGACGGATGTTCTCACATGCACTTTGCTGAGCATTTCAAGAGCGTGTATGGATTACGTTCCCATAGCAAGTATGTTGCACTGAGAGACCAGACTGAAAGGGAACTGAAAGTTATGCACCATAACTCATGTTCCCTGAAGGAAGGGAACGAGGTGCAACATATCTGGCCCTTTTCAATGCTGAAAGCTCGGTGAAGTGCAATTTTGGAGAAAGATGGAGGGGCGTCAGCCGCTTAAGTACCCAGAGGGCGGGGCCTCTGGCGCGGCGTGACGCCCTAGCCGTAAAGGCGTGAGTATATTCCTTCAGGTAATCGCGCGGGGGCGCAATTCCCATAGCAAGTATGTTGCACCTCGTTCCCTTCCTTCAGGGAACATGAGTTATGGTGCATAACTTTCAGGTTTCTCGCACTTTAGGACTGGTGGTGATCACATGTATTGTGGACTGATTTATTTAATGGACTCTATATGTTTTAATGCATATGTGACTGTTTTTCTAGTGCTGACAAGCAGGTTATGAAGTTTTAGGATGAATAATGTGGTTCTTAATGTCAGCGATGGACACTCTGATAAACAAGTAGAAGAAAATGTGGTTGGATAAGGAAATATTAATAACAATTATTGTTATCTTGGACTCAGTAATTCTCCATCAGAACTGAACAGTTATGATGAAATGCCAAAAAAAGTGCTCTCTCCCTTTATTATACACTTTCAAGCTCTAACAGGGGACTTTTTGAATAATTATGCTGTCAAAATGTATCAAATACATGTTTAATCCACAAACCAAAACTCAAATCAACTACAAATCNTTCGTCTTCTTCACATTCATGTGATCCCCCCATTCCCCACCAAAAAACCCAAAAAAAAACAAAAAACAAAACATTAACAAAGCTGTAACAGAGCTATAAAATTTTCTGAATTTACATACATGGTAGAATATATGTTTGAAGTAGTTATGCAAACAAATGAAAATAGTTTAGCTTCCCAGGAAGACAACTTTAATTAATTTTTTTGCAGGGACTTCATGTTTTATGCATAATATTTAATGTTTTCCGTTTGATTCAATGAGATACAACATTTTCAAAAAATGTCTACACATTATTATATGCAAGTATTACAGAGCTAATATTTAACACAAAACAGCTTATGTTTATAAACTGTTTTTGTTAAATATTAACTGATAAATACCCTGATGCATGCTCAATAATCCAGGTAGAAAAATCTAAAAAAGCTAAGTCTGGTCCTCTGGACATTCAAAAAACAAAACAAAACAAAGCAAAAAAAAAACTGTAGAAACGTTTCGTCTTTCGTCCGAAAGACTTCCTCAGTCTGAGAAGCTGTGTTCAGCTCAGTCTTATAAATAGCACCCTCCCACAGTGGATCAACCAGTTGGCTGATGACAGCCGAAACCAGCTGCTCACATGATCAAGGAGGACCATCAGCCTGACGATGGATCGTTAACACCCTGATGGTTGTTTGCTATTCACAGAGGGCTGAGTGATACTAGCAATAACAGCATTGTAAGTGGGGGACAGTTGAACCCGGAGGCCTCCACGGTGGAGGCCTCCGGGTTCAACTGTCCCCCACTTACAATGCTGTTATTGCTAGTATCACTCAGCCCTCTGTGAATAGCAAACAACCATCAGGGTGTTAACGATCCATCGTCAGGCTGATGGTCCTCCTTGATCATGTGAGCAGCTGGTTTCGGCTGTCATCAGCCAACTGGTTGATCCACTGTGGGAGGGTGCTATTTATAAGACTGAGCTGAACACAGCTTCTCAGACTGAGGAAGTCTTTCGGACGAAAGACGAAACGTTTCTACAGCTTTTTTTTTTTGCTTTGTTTTGTTTTGTTTTTTGAATGTCCAGAGGACCAGACTTAGCTTTTTTAGATTAACTGATAAAGCTTCTCGGATGAGAAGCGAAACGTCTTCTGTTACAAATAAAGTCCAGTTGATCTTGAATTGAACGCCTTTTTGATTTACCATGTCCTGGACGACTGAGAATCTTCACCAGCATATTAACTCTGTAATACACTGCCTCTGTGTGGTCAGACCTGGCATCATTTGTATTCTAGAGGAGACAAACAGCACAAAACTCAGTTTTGTCATTTTTAGACATTAAAAAAAGAGATTGCTCCAAACACAGTTTTAATATATTTATTTAGGCCACAAGCTAAGTCAACAGAAACATGTCAAAACATTCAACAATTGCATGAACTATAATTATTCATGACAAAACATGTTCCTGAATATTTTCCCTTTTTTGAAAACAGAGACATTTTCGTTTATTTTTGTTTTATGTTGATTTTTTTAATGTAATTGCTAATCAACTGAACAGCACATTGGCACAGTTAGTAAAGATGTTGCCTCTCAACGAGAAGGTCGCCAGTTCGAACCCTAGCCGGGACCTTTCTGGGTGGAGTTTGCATGTTTTCTTTGTGCATGCATGGGTTTTCTCCAGGTATTCCAGTTTTGTCCCACAGACCAAAAGCAAAAAGATGCATGTTAGGCTGATTGTTAACTCTAAATTGTCCCTAGGTGTGAGAGAGAGTGAATAGTTGTCTTGGTTGTCTCTGTGTCCCTGTGATTGACTTGAGACCTGTCCAGGGTGTCCCCCGCCTCTCGCACAGTGACTGATATGGGAACCAGTGACCCGAAAAGGAAGAAGTGGGTAAAGATGATGGATGCTAATCAACTATAAAATTGCAGATATTTAAAGAAAATACTCAGTGGTTGATTGATGATTTTATATTTAAAGGGGACCACAGATAGGTTTTTACAAAAAATTATGGTATGTCTGTGGGCTATCAAGCCATGTTCATTCAATTTAATACACAAAATAATTCTTAGATAATCAATTATACCCTTTTTAATTCTGCCATTTTTAACTTTCGTTTTGAACGACTGGTTTATGATAATGAGCTCTCATGGCCACGCCCTTCAAAGATCTGTTTACATTAACTCCGCCCTCTGTAACAGCCAGTATCTCTAAACTGTTGTTGTTTTAAAATTAGCTCTTTTTTAAAAAGGGTTAGTGTTAACCTTTCCTGCTCAGTCTTTCATCCGTGGTCAAAAGACACAGGGGAGATTTTCCTCCAGGGCTGAAGTCTCTGCTTCAGGGTTAACTCCCTCGCTCGCCTTGCACATAAACCACACGGTGGCTGAAGGTTAATCCTCTTGTTTTAATAATAATTCCAGCCAACAGGTGCACAAACAGACTTTCTTACTGCCGCATTTCAATTTGTCGTTCACTTTACTCCACACACACACACACGTCACATCTTGCTCTCATCAACACGCTAAAGGACCCTCTGGTCCTTTAGCGTGTTGAGGAGAGGTTTTTGACGACCAGTGTATCTGTATACGGATATTTTAGAGCAAAAAAAAGTCCTGCTGGATGGACAGCGTGTGCGCGCACATCATGCTGTAGTTTAAAGATAAAATTATAGTGTTTAACTCCATTCCTGCATCATCCTGGAAGGCTTAACCAAGCTTCAATTTAGCTCTGCACCGTGATGGACAGAGAGCAACAGCTACGGGACAGATGCACGTGACGTGCAGCAGGTCCTCGGATGGATCGATCGATGGACGGACGGACGGACGGATGGACGGACGGATGGATGGATGGAAGGATAATGCTTGGACCTCAGTCAGTAAAGAATCCATCTGTCTGGGTTCAGGAAGGCAGGATGTTTGATGGAGCTGACGTGGAGCCAGGAGGACGCAGTGCTCTGAGCGCTGCACCTGTTACCTGCTCAGGAGTTGACAGAACTCTTCAGCGACGCAGAGGATGAAGAATTCAATGAGTTTGAATAAAAATAAATAAATAAATATTTTTTGGTGTTTATCTTGTTACATTTTAAAGAGATGAAGGTTGTTGCAGCATGTTGCGCACACGTTTGGAATACCCGACAAGCGAAATTATTTAAATCCAGCGGATTTGAACATATTCATTTATTAAAGAAAAGTTCAGCTCAGACACATCTTTGCTATAATTTTCAGCAAATAAATATGTTTTTTAAGTGTTAATCTTATTAAATTTTAAACAGATGAAGGTTTTAGCAGCCCACGCACACGAAGACCGGTCAAAGCGAACCTATCAGCTATTTGACAATTATGTTCATTTTTAAAAGAAAAGTTCAGCTCAAACACACTTTTACTATAATGTCAGCAAACAAATATAACAATTATACTTTATTTATAAAGCCATTTAAAACAACCACAGCTGCAACAAAGTGCTGTACACATGAAATTAAGAACATTTAAACAAAAGATGAGATGAAATCATGAAAAACAACCGTCATGTCTTTTATACTGAAGTGGGTTGAGCCTAACCAGGGGTTGCTAGGTGAGGGGCTGGACTCAGGTTTGAGGTGGGTTGTGGCTGCGGTTTGTGACGTCACAAACCGCAGGATTTGAAAACGAAACGTTTCTATCAAAGAAAAATAAATATACTTAGAGTAAATAAACCACTGGGTGCATTTTTTTTGGCCCTAGGACTGTTTTTTTTTTATGAAGTACATACCCAAAGTTGAATAAAAAAAACATTAAAAAGTGAATTTTGCATCTGTGGTCCCCTTTAATATCCTACTCTAAACTCTTAAGTGTTTAGGAGAAAATCAATTTAAAAAAATGGGGCCATTTATTCTCTGGATTTTGCAAAAAAAAAAAAAAGAATAAAACATTTGGCATTTCAAAGTCAGCTTACAGGCTGACAAGTAGAATTAGAAAAAAATCAAACAGAGCTTGATGCAGTGGGCAGGGTGGTCATCATCCAACAAAGGATGATGGTCATCATCGTAAAGTTTGCTGATAATCTTTTTTTTTTTTTTTTGGGCCACTCTGTCATCCTGTCCCTTCTCAGCAGTGATGACCCCGGGCCTGTGGTGTAATGGTGAATGGTGTAAGTCTTTCTTTGTAAAGTTAAATGTTTCTAAGACAACGGAGATGGTCACTGATTTCAGAAAAGACTCTTCAGTTGCAGCTCGTGAAGCTGTTGAGAAGGTGCGTCATTATAAATATCTGGGAACTGTTCTTGATGGCAAACTGACCTTTGACCCCCATGTGAACTCACTTTGTAAGAAGACCCACCAGAGAATGCATTTTTATTGGAATCTCTGTGTTTTTATTGTTGATTTTACTTTTATGAGAATATCTATTCATGTTTTATTGAGTCTTTTTTCACGTTAACCTTCATCTGTTGGTTTGGATTGTTAACATGGAAAAACAGGAACAAACTCTCGGGGATTGTCAGAATGTGCAGCAACACTGTTGGCATAGACCTACAGAGCCTCACTGACCTACACAAGGTGAGGTCAGAGAACAGGGCCAGGCTGATTCTGGCAGATCCTGATCATCCACTCCACGGTGAGTTCAGGGTGCTTCCATGTGGACGCAGGTATCCGCTGCACAGATGAAGCTCAAACAGACTGAAAAACTCGTTCATCCCTGTAGCCTGATCATTACAGGGATGACAATGATCAGTGAACAATGATGACTTCTATACTGTTTTTTTAACATCTCAATGTCTTGTCTAGTATGGATGTTTTTGTGTGCCTACTCAACAGATAAACTAATTGCCCCTCGGGGAAAATAAAGATTCTTGAACTTGAAAGGGTCGGGGTGGATTGGATCCCCATCCCCAGCATCGTGCTGGCATGTCAGTGGGCAAACACTGAAATGCCTCGCTGCCCCTTGGTAGACTCGAGGATATAAAAAAAAGATGTTCGAGCTCGTTTTGAAGTAACTGCATATTTTTATTGTGTTAATCAAAAAAAAATCTGACATGACATTTCACAAAAACCCGGGAGTATGACAGTGCACCACATTACCTTTGGCCTTTAACCTCAAACTTTCAGCTACTAACTTCTTTACACGCCACTGTTTGTTTGCCATTAGAGACAGAGCTCTGATCCCAAAAAACACTAACGCACAGACACAAATCAAGTAAAAGTTTCTCTCTTCCCACACACACATGCACACAAACACACACACACACACACACACACACACACACACATGCACACAAACACACACACACACACACAAACAAACGCTCACAAAGCTTCTCCCTGTGAGCTACAGATTGATGGTGCATCTCATGACGTAGACTGTAACAGAAGTTTAACGCTGAGGGCGGTTTGTACAACGACTTGAAGTGGACACTGTCTTGATGAGGAGTTCCTGCAGTAAAACGTTGGGGATGTGTCTTTGAACATGAACGACATAGATGAAAATCTATTTATAAGGAAAATAAAACTCCACCACACATATCAGCTTATCTTTGCACATAAATACATAAAAATAATAATAATAATAATATCAACATTGTGCTTTCTTTCATTTGCTCTTTCTTACATCCCTCCCACCAAATGTATTAGCCACAAACCTTAGACATGCAAATTTAAGCACAGAAAGCAACAGCCGTCCTAAAAGGGATACTCAGTTTGACATCACAGCCGATGTGAACATTTTTACCCTGAAGCAAAAAAAGAACATTAAAAGTACAGTAATCACTATACTGTATTTCTTAAATTTAGCATAGTAGTCCCAACTCAGTTTGCTTTGAGGTTTAAATGAAAGCGTGCACTGATCAATAGCATCTTTGAGCAATTAAAATTGGGTTTATTATCATTTTGCGTTTCAAACTGTCTTGTATGTGATGTCAAAATGCAAAGTGTCCCTTTTATAGCATCAGTAAGTTCAGTTTAGTTCAAAAAGTTAATTACACATCTACAAAGAAATTACACATCTATAAAGAAGGTATATAAATAACAATGACAATGATATTATACATCTAAAATCCACACATAAAACTGGTTTGTGCTGCTTTTCTTTCAGCCGGGGTCTCTGCGAATTCATGAACGTGCCATTTTTCTTAAAACCATGATTCTATAGTGAGAACAGCACAGAACAGATAATATACTGAACATGATGACTGTAAAACATAAATGCATGGTTTATAGACCCACCAGTTTCTTTTGTGCAGACAGACTGAAATATTAAAGTATCGTACCACAGATAGGATCTATATTCAAGCCTGTACAAACATTGAACACTAGGGGGCAGACTAAACACACCATGTTAGACAACCAACAAGATTTCTTTACACAGAGTAAAATCAGACTAAGACAGAAAAGGAAGACCTTAATAGTACTAACTGTACACTTTGTAGAGATGTCATCCCTAAGCAGCAAAAGTCAATGATCTAAAATGTTTGTAACACTACACGAAGAGTGATTACAACAGTGTTTGAGTTTTTTTTTTTCCTTTTTGCAAATGTGGCACTGTGAGTGGCACCTGGTGCAGCATTTTACTGTGCTGAACTATAAATCTCAAGTTACACACTTCATAACACTTGCATATTTATTTATCACCAACACTTTATGCAAGAACAGAGAAAATGAAATTAAGTACGCTATGAATACAAATAAAAGATTCTCACTCATAAATACCATGCTAATTTATATGTATACTGTGTACTCTAGCCCAGAAACAACGGTTGTCATAGTCTGAATTTAATGAAACCTTTCATCTTCCTCCTGATCCTGCTTATTTTAATCATGTCCACACCCTAAAATCACTGTGTTTTGCATTTCTCCATATGATCAATGCACAAAGTAATGAACACAGCAACTTTTTTCACTTTTGTTTTTAGAAATGAAGTTCAAGATTGTGTCAAAGCTTGTGTTTTAATTTGCAAAACCACATCAAACCATCACCTTTTTTTTTTTTTTTCAGTTTGAGGATATCCAATTTGGTTTTGTTGTATATCGTTGTGTTTCTTCTGGCTTTGACTGAGTACTCTAAACTTTTATTCTCTCTTGTATTGTGGAATGCAAGTACATGTTCCACTACTCACTCATTAGTGGTTTTAACTAACGAATGAACGTAATGAAAACAGTCCAGTTTTGACTTTTCTTTGACTATGACCACGTTGTTAGAAATGATGCTGTGCCTTGCCACCATGTGCCCACGGAAATAGTTTTAAATATTAAAAACCATCACATTTCGCAACATACTTGCGTTCCACTGGTGCTGGCTTCTATTTATAACTGACCTGTGTAATCCATATTAAAAAACATGTAAAAAGTGGCATTTTTGGAAATATGTGCACCTAGAGGGCCACAGGAAGTTGATCTGATGATCATCGAATCAGGTTTTCAAAAACGGTAACATACATCTGGGTACAATTGAACATAAATAGTTTTGTTTTCTTTCTTTTTTCCCCCCAGTTAGAGACCATAACCTAGTTTTAACATGTTCCAGTTGTCACATTTCTGTTGAGTCTGCCACGCTGGTGTATAATCGTCAAATATCTTAAGTGATCCAAACCTTTGGGACTCTTGGATTGGTGTAGTCTTGGAGAAAAGGTGAGCCACTCATTAACGACGTACAAATAAGTTGTGTAGCTGTGTCTGTGATGTGGGTTGGGAAAAGCTTTCCGAGTGCTTGCTTTTACTTTTCTAGTGAAACAGTGTAAAGAAATTGTACAGAATCCGTTTGGGCTGTAAGGCAGCACATGCAGGAACTGGTCAGAGGGATGGAGACTCAGGAAACAGTGGACCTTATAGTGGTGGCATCCATAGATAAGATAGAAAGTACTGTGCATGTGTGTATGTGAACACGTCCATGAGTTCTTGCCTCTCAGTCTCTTTCTTTCATTCTCCTCCTCTCGTTTCTGCCTCCATCTCTTGATCCACATCGTTACTCCCCTGCACTGCGTGGCGACCGTGGATTTGGTTTCCCATCGTGGGTCCTGCGGTTTCTCCCCTTCCTGATCTCCTGGAGGTGCTTCCACTTCTTATTCGCTGGTCGGACAGCAGGAGGCAGAGGCAGCGTGTCCTTTCCTGCAGACGCAGGGTAATTCTTTGACACCTGGTCACCGTTGGCGCTCTTTCGTGCCCAAACTTGCTCGCAGATCTGGTCGACGGTGCTGAGGTTTGGGTGGTCCACTAGCTGCATGAAGTCCCGGTACCAGAACTTTTGACTGGCTACTGAGGAACCCCCTCCGCTGCGAGGATCTAATCGGACAGGAGCATCAGAGGGTAGATTGGAGATGGAGGAGGGCGTTGAAGGTACAACTTCTAACGTGATGCCCAGTAATGTTTGGGTGAATCCGTGCTCCATAGCGTGGCACTGGTAGACTCCGTTATCCCTCTTAAGGACTCGGCGAATCAGGAGGCCTCTGTCTGTCTGGAGGATGCGTTCATCTAGACGTACCTGGGGAGAAGCAGTATGAATAAGCAATGTTTGCTGCCATCGTTTTGTTCTATTGAGTAAATAAAATGTCCAGTGTCAAATTAATATACTGTATTTGAGACTAGAAAAATTAAAAATCAGTTTAAAACATTTCGACTGTCTGACAATTACACATTTTCAAAACAGTCAATTGCACTTTGTGCTCATTTTACAAATCACTTATTTTGGGGGTTACATAAAACTACAATATATTTTGACCTTGGACAACTTCAATAGTAAAGGTGTTAGGCTTCATGTCTCATCTGCTAGCCTTCTCACCTCTTCTCGTGGGTTTTGTGGATGTTTCTGGTAGGTCCAGGTGACTTGGGCCTGAAGGGATTTAGGGAGACACTCCAAGAAAGTGCTGCTACTCTCAACTCCATACAGCTTCCTCTCTGCAACGCGATGCTTATGATGGTCTGCAGGGGGCAGCAGAGACACGTTTTTGATGACTACTGGTAAGTGCCTGCTAAAAACATACAAGCTCTGCAAGACTTGAAAACAGCAGAAATATAAATAATATGGAAATTCTGACAAAACAAACAGGATGAACATTTCGGAAATCTTTTCTTCAATGTACAATTATTAAAAGGGCATCACAATATAAATGTGATTCATTATTTGATAGGACAATAAAAACTTTGTCAACATTTATTTACAAAAAACTCCCTTGTGGTTGATAGGGGGACAATACTCATTTTGATGGCATCCTCTCTGCTTCACCTGAACGTTGCATCACATGTTTAATGGTCTCTTTTTGAACAAAATAATTATGCAGTTGTGGATACTGCAGAAAATTTAACAGTGATAAAGTAAATATTTTTAAGTTCTAGAGAAAAAAACATTAAAAAAAGAAAGCCTGTAGTGATGGCAGCCTTAGCTTACAGGGGCACAATGCATGTAACCTGCCAAACAGACTGATCGGTACTTTCTTGCATGCCACATGATGTAATCGCGTTACCCAGGAGCTCTTTCAGATCGAACGATTAGCCTGATTTAGTCGTGTGGCAGAAAGAAAGGATTGGGGCAAAATGCCTGAATATGGCTCGGGCGGACAAACGTTGGAGATGAAGTATTTTGGATGTTTTTCAACGAGATGTACAATTTCTGCAAATCAAATTGCTTTTATATTGTTATTTGAATATAAAATGTTCAACAGTCTGTCTTCAAAGCCACTTTTAGCCACCGGAGACTGACTGCTTTACTTGAAAAATGAACTCAGTAGTATTTTTTATTATTACTTTATACTGTACTGTATATAGTAATCTTACCACCAGAGCAGAGGGTGTTGGGATCTCCATTCCTCACATCTTGACGGCGGAAACGCCTGAAAGAAAGTTTCATTATTCATTCCAGGAGTACCGTAGTTTGTTTTACTTGTGCACATATTCATCATCATCTCCTTTGCACTGAGTTTATTGTACAGGTAGTCCTCGACTTACGGCGGCCTCGACTTACGGCAATTCGGTGTTACGGACGCATCTTATTAATAAAAATATGAAAAAATATATACATATATTCATTCAACCTTTATTTATACAGGCTAGCCTCGTTGAGTCACGGGGACTCATTTACAAGAGGGACCTGTCTCACTCACACCAAACAACCATCCACTCTCACACTCACACCTAGGGTCAATTTAGAGTCACCAATCAGCCTAACAAGCATGTTTTTTGGTCTGTGGGAGGAAACCGGAGTACCCGGAGGAAACCCACGCATGCACGGGGAGAACATGCAAACTCCACCCAGAAAGGCCCCGGACCGGGATTTGAACCGGCAACCTTCTCGCTGAGAGGCAGCAGCTCTACCAGTTGTGCCACCGTGCTGCCCATATTATATTATATTATATATATTTTTGGGTGGGGGGTTAAATGTTCTTGATTTCATGTGTACAGCACTTTGTTGCAGCTGTGGTTGTTTTAAATGGCTTTATAAATAAAGTATTATTATTATTATTACATAATTAAATTTAAGCCGATTTATGAAGTTTCCGGCAGTTTCCGACAGTTTCCGCAAGTTTTCGGCAGTCAGTTTTTGGCAGTGCCCTAGCCAGTTAGCTCCAGCCTCGACCGCCGGCTTCGGACAGACCGTGTCCAATCAGAGCTGGGAGCTGAACGGCGGTTTTGCGGAGGGACGAAGGAAAACGACGCTGTGGACCGCGTGAAGCAGCAGACAGCGAGCTGCACCGGAGAAGCAACGAGCTAACATGCTAACGGGCGCAGCTATGGCGGCAGTGTCCGCCATTTTGCGGTTAGCTTCGGTTAGCTGCGGCCTCACAGCCGGCTTCGGACAGACCGTGTCCGATCAGAGCTGGGAGCTGAACGGCGGTTTTGCAGAGGGACGGATGGACGAAGGAAAACTAGGCTGTGGACCAAACTAGGCTGTGGACCGCGTGAAGCATCAGACAGCGAGCTGCACCGGAGGAGCAATGAGCTAACATGCTAACAGGTACAGCTATTGGTGGGGCTAACATCAGCTAACGCGATGCAGCTTTTTTGGATGGACACCGCGGAAAAATGGCTCCCAGTAAGTTATTCACTCTTTTTCCTTTCATGATGGCTCCAAATGTATGGAGTTAACATGCTAACAGTCCTTCCTGTAAACAGTTTGGACCGCGTGAAGCAGCACGAAGCTGCGGAGCTCGGACGTGCAACGAGCTAACATGCAAAAAGACGGAGACAGGCTTGACCAGCTCAAAGTAAGAAATTAACTTTTTATTTTTTAGCCCTGGACTGTATGTGTTTTGTGATAATTATGTAGGGTACTGTGTTAGGATAGGCGAAGTGCTTGGTAACTGTTTTGTACCGTACATGTACGTGTATAAGTGGCGGCTCGGGTGTTTTCCGACTTACGGCAATTTCGTGTTACGATCGGCCGCAGGAACGGAACTCGTTCGTAAGTCAGGGACCACCTGTATTTAAATTAATCACAAACCGTTTAGTGTTTGGCAGGTATCGAGTGCAAGACGTTCCATCCCAGGCACAGTATGGGTCTCGGGCCAGGCAGCACTCGGCGCAGGCCTTCCCATAAACACTGCAGCGATGAAGAGGAACCTGAGCGATGCCTGTGTCGGAGCCGACGTACAGCTGTTGCTGCGCAAACACACAGAGAGGAGAGGGAAACTCAAAAAGAGGCCTTTGGGAATGTGCGCTTATCAGAGTTAGAAACAGATTTGGTTGTTATCTGTCTCGTAAATCTAAACGTGCAGTCTGTGACTGTGACATGTTGGATAATTTACGGAGCCTCCAGGTGATGTTGAGTTTCCAACAGTCTCCAACAAAATATTTGTCCAGGATGTGGTTGTTCACATGTGGCAAGATGATCAGCTTTATTTTCCCACAAAAAACATATTTCAAGGTAAAATAATATTTGTTCAGTTTTATGTTTTTGGTCATTTTGCCTTTATTTCCATGATTTTGCATTTTGTGCATCTTGGGTGTATTCTTGTATTTCCACAGTCTCTTCCCTCACACCTTCTCCCGCCTCTCTGATGTTGTCACTTACATCGTGTAAGACATCATCCTGCCTCCGTATAAATGCTCTTTGGTTTCTTTGCTCTCTGTTGGATCCTTCTTCTTAACACTTGGTTCAGCTTTGCTCCTTTTCTGTTTTTAATGTTGAGTTATGGTGGTATCATCAGATTTGGTTTTAAAATTAAATCACTATGTCTTGTTATGACTTCAGTTTTCATTTCTTGACCAAGTGATCCGACAGCGTTTTGAAAGTCAGTCTCCCATTCAAACATGCAGACAAATAAATGTTTTCCTGTGGTGTTTTGAGAGCAAACTTACACGTTTGGAGGATATCTGCATGTTGATGACAGATGAGGCATCCTGAAAAAAAAAACAGATGATTCAGCAGATTAGCACATTTTGTTTGTACTATTACTTGAAAAGTAAAGGCATCCTTGCAATAAAATCATATTCTTATGATTTAAGGAAATAATGTTAATATTCTTAGTACTTTTTTGTTATATTTCACATATAAGGAAAATCCAAAGAAGTCAGTGATGTTCCTGTTTAGCCTGAAACTTCCCAACAATATTGGATTATGAGAATACTGGAAGAAAGTCCTGCAGCTTCTTCTTTGACAAGGCTTGATGTGTTTTCTCCTAAGACAGTTCATGTTTAATTTAAAAATAAATCACCAAATAGCTCAACATTTTCGATTTATATTGGTTAAAAGTCTCTATGATACTTGGACTTAGCACTAAATTCTAATTAAACGGGCATACCGTGCAGAATTTTTAAATAAAAATATATACATTTTTAAGTATTCTTACTTTGAATACTTCTAGCTCTTCTAGTAGAAGTTCTTCCATGTTGTTCCAGCTCTCTTTGGGAACACTAATCACCTTTACTACCGTCCCTATGTCTGAAATGACACGCATAATTATTCACCATCATGTCACTATTACTACAAACATATGTCAAGTTAAAACAATTAGTTTTTGTACCTGTGCCAATGAACATGACATCATATTGTCCATCAGCTGCGTTGACTCTGTCCACAGCGATCTGCGTGAAACTGTAGTCCACATTGGTTCGAACAAAGATGGGCCGTCGGCCCACAGGGTAGACGGGGTTGTACATCAGAGGGTGGTGGCGCGCAAACTGGATCACATCGTCTGGGAAACCCTTTGTGGACTCAAAGCTGCCAAACGTCTTGCTGGGACACTGGTGTGGGAAGAAAAATGAAGTGAGACGTTTAGATTTTAAAACTGCAATGCTGTTCAGCTGAAACTTTTCTGACTGTCAGGGTGTATTTGTTGTTGATGGTGGACTCAGACTGAGTATTCGTCTCAGATACATGACGCCATGCTTCACCACATGAAGAATAAGATGTCTGAATGTGCATTTCAGCTGGCCTGAAACCCATTAATCCCCAGTCAAGCAGGCCACCATGAAGTCATATTAGCGTGATTGGTTAAAGAGATTTGCTCCAGTTCAAAGTCCAGTTTCTCTCATTAAAATTCCAGTTCTGGATTTCCTCAATACTTGCTTGTGACAACTTTAAATCTAAAGTCTGTTTAAGTTATTACCTTTTTATTTGATTTTTTTATTAATAGAAAGTAATTTAATGTATGAACATAACATTTGTTATATAGAGTTTGCTGAAGATATTTACCGTAATCTGATTTGTGTATTTAAAATAGAATGTACTGTACTAGTAGTTTGACATAATAATGCACAATTTATTCTTCATCTAAAATTTGATCTTTTCTTTTTATTTGCTAATTTTACAGTCCAGAGTGGGGATAAATGTGAAAGTAGGATTACTGAAAGCCAAATACATTTACTTTTCTGCTGTAATACAAAGTACAATGGGGATTGTTCTACTGCTGAAGTACCAGCTAAGTTCAGCAAAACAAATCCTGCTGACCCAACATCTGTGTGCTTAGCAGAGTGTAAAAACTGTGACACTGATTGGGCAGAATGTGGAAAAGCTTAGAAAAAAAACCAAGGTATTTTACTGTAGATGTGAAGTATTGACTTGAATTAATTTGCATACAGCATCATGAATAGATCTGTGTCAGAACTATGAATAGACCCATCCAGAGGTACTGGACTGCAGTATAATCAAAGCAAAGCATCAATAGTTTTGGACTGCAGTGTATTTTTCAGTATTCCCCCCATTCTTTAGCTACATTCAGAATCTCTAGAACTTAAATAATACATTGCTGATATGTTACCTAATTGTAGCCATCATTATCCTGGTTATCTTAAATGAATCTGCTGTAAAATATTATTACCGGTAAATGTTGAGGTGTTCTACACATTTTTTGTTTTTATTAGGGGCAAAGAAAAAAGTTTAAAGGGGACCACAGATTCAAAATTCACTTTTTAATGTTTTTTTTACTGAACTTTGGGTATGTACTTCATAAAAAAACAGTCCTAGTGCTAAAAAAATGCACCCAGTGGTTTATTTACTCTAAGTATATTTATTTATCTTTGATAGAAACACTCCGATTGCACTTCCTGCGGTTTGTGACGTCACAAACCGTAGCCACAACCCACACCAAACCTGAGTCCAGCCCCTCAACTAGCAACCCCTGGTGCGGCTCAACCCACTTCAGTATAAAAAACGTCACCGTTGCCGAGCAGTTTTGGAGCTGACCTGGCGGTCATTTATTTATTTATTCATTTATTTAGCCCCCGGGGGGGCTATGGGCTCAGCCCTGCTCCAGCCAGCAGCACATCTTGAGTAAAACCAGAATGTTTTATTACCTTGTTTGAATGAACTCTGTCTCGTTGAAACTGTGCACACACACTCTCGCGGTTTGGACTTGTTTCTTATATGATGAAGGACTGATTTTGCACAACTGTCAGTTTGGTTGAGCGGTTACGACACTTGAACGCCACGCAGGAGAGCGGAGATCGCATCCTGTCAACGGCATCTTTTTTTTCCCCTTTTTTTTAAAGCCTTTTGTTTCGGTGAAATCGGGGTGAGACTAGATATATACATCGACATAATAATACTTTATAATTGTTATTTTTACGTTTTAGTTCAATTTTTAGTGTAATAGCGATCGCTCCCAACGCGCAGCCGGCAGAAAACTGCACACACAACACTCTCTCGCGGGGCGACAGTCTGTACCATCAAGCACCACTGATCGATATATTTTCAGATTAGCAACTTATTTATTTTAATAATACCTTTCACTTCATCAAAATCTAATCAAAACTCCAGCGTTCTAAAAGTAGGTGGTTGTATGTATTTCTTATACGATGAAGGACTGCTGTTGTTCAACTGAACCTATAGGTCAGTGAGTTAATACACTGGTGTCGCACCCAAATGACCGGGGTTCGCGTCCCGGCCACGGCATCTTTTTTTTTTTTTTCTTTCGGAGAGATCGGGCTGCAGTTAGCTGCTGGCTTTTGAGGACAGTGTGGGTCCGGTCCGGTCAGAGGTTAGGTTGCCTCATACGGATAAATTAACTGGAAACACTCTGTGAAGTTTGCGTTTGTCTGGATTGGATGTGCAACCGTGGACCAAAGCGCCGCATGCAACTAGCAGGAGCTACGCGGGCTGTTTGTTACCGAAGGAGGAGGAAGAGCTCGGATTCGGGAGGGCATGATAATAGGAGCAGCTAATGGCGGCGCACACAAACAGCTTTCAGTAAGTTATCTTTTAAGCTAGCACTAACAGTAAGTAAAACGAGTAATAAAAAAAGGCTAATTTTAAAACAACAACAGATTTGAGATACTGGCAGTTACAGAGGGCGGAGACAGAGTTTTGACGGGCGTGGACTTCAGAGCTCATTATCATAAACAGCTCGTTTAGAACGGAAGTTAGAAATGGCAGAATTAAAAAGGGTATAATTTATTATCTAAGAATTATTTTTTGTATTAAATTGAATGAACGGGGTCTGGATAGCACACAGACATACCATAAAAATTTAAAAAAACAATATGTGGTCCCCTTTAAACAGTGAAGCAGACAAAGAAGACAACTCCACGACAGTCACTTTTAAAGCTCTGTGAGGCTGTTGCCTTATTAAAATATTGTTTTTATAGATATTTATTTTATAGAACATAATTTAAAAAAACTTCCAGTTACATAAATCAAAGACCAAATCAGTGGTGGTGTGATTAAATGTAAGATAATCATTTAGACTTGGATAAATAGATCCGTTATTTTGAGGATGCTCAACTTTGTTCTCTGTAAACATGCTGCGATTGTTAGTTTTCATAAGCAATAAGCACATACCATTCCTGGCCGGGGATAGGGTACTTTTCCCTGGAAGGGGACCCACTGGTAGTTGGGCCCCTCTTTGTGAGCGAATGGCCCCAGGAAGGCCCTCCGGATGTCATTCATGGAGTAAAGACACACTGCTGAGCCTTTAAACACACTGCTGCTGGGAACAACCGGAGCAGGGTTAGTTACAACAAACACACACGGAACATGCATGCACATTGTTTTCTTTATGGTCACTCTGTCCTGCACATACGCACACATGCATGTGTGCATGAACAAACACATGTGATTTGAACAAACGGACCTGGAAGTAGAAAAGACGGTGTACACCAGCGGATTCTTTCTGTCCCTCGTCTGCAGCAGGAACACATCGCCTGAGGATGGACACACACAGACATTTGAGTCAGGTGGCGGTAGTCGAGAGGTCAAAGGTTGGGAAAAAGATAAACTAAACCCTATGGACATGTCTAACCACTTTAATAAAGTTTTTTACTGCTTACTAAGGGTCATGACATGGAACTAAATCCTCTGCAGCTCAATACACTGAATAGTAAACATTATTTTAAGAAAGATTTGTCCTATTTGTGGTACGCATGACAGTATTTTTGACCTTAAAATTATTATATTTTACTTATTTTATCCTTTTTTGACAAAATGGGGAAAAAAGGGAAAGCTTTTTTGACTGCTGCAAAAATGTTTGAGTATTCAATGGTATAATACCAAAAACTCATTGCAGGGATAAATAAATAAATCAAAACTTGAAGAAATGTGACTGACAGATGTAGCCTAAAGTGGGGTCAAAGTTTGAACCAAGTCTTCCACTTAACCTTTCACTGTGTCATCAGATGAGCACAAAGGCAGATTATATTATTGCCCTCAAAACAAAACAGACAAATCTACCAACAACATCTTTACTTATAAACTCCTGCAGCAGCTGGTTAAATCCCGTGAGGTTGGAGAAGGATTATGTAACAAGGGGTACTATCTTCAAAAACTCAATAAAGCTTTGAAAAATAGCCTTTTTCAGACTGAGGTAAACATAAAAACTAGATTTGTTTTCAGGGGTAAAATAAAATCAATGGTGAAAGAGAAAAAAAACAAGTGCCTTGTTCAACCGTCTGTTTTGCCTTTTCGTCAGTTTTAAAAGGTTTGGACACATAAATTGTGCTGCAGAATAATTTTGGAATAATTAGTTGGAAATATTTTTTTTCCTGACAGGTGACTTGTTTAAAAGTAATTGTGTTTCCTGTCTAACATGTTTCACCTCACATATTTAGTAATGCTGTATTATGTTTTTGTTTCATTGCACAGTAATAATCATAAATAGCTTGTTTGAAATGTATGAGAGGCCCTTTAGGCCGTATTTATTCTTGCTTTCACGTTCACTATCAAACTCTCTCACATTCATTAAACTTACGCAGCTCATCAAAGTATGTATCACTGCCATCAGATCCTGGTACAGAGCAAATTAAACGGGTCTTGAGGAATGTTGTCCACTTGTTCACCAGACTTCGTTGACCACCCATGTCATTCTGCCAAGATAAAATGTAATTTAACAAGAAAAGAAGAATCAATTTGTTTTTTGACTGAACAAACATCAGCATCCAGAATCCATTTTATCACACATTAAAACCATTTCTTGGTGTTTTTTGTACATTTTGATTTTTCATTGTCTTTTTCATCCAAATTAGTAGACTTGGCTAGCCAAGTAATCTCTCACCCTGCACAGCTGTCCGATTCGAGAGTACGTGGACTTTCCCAGACCCTGGGCCTCAACCGCTGTTTCCCGGAAGAAGAAGAAGATCTTGTCATCATCAGGATTTTCACTCTCAGGGACCCAAAAGGAACCAATAAACTTTGGCTCTGGTTGAGTGAAGGAAAAAAAAAAATCATTGTCATGTAATGCAGCATTTAATTTCAATGATAGGTTTATTCATTTTTACTGAACTTGATTGAATCAGTTAATGCCTGACATGATCCATGAAACAGAAAAGGCCATACACACCATTGAGCCAACGTGAGTCGTGTTGTTCAGTACGAATCGAAGGACGTTTCCCCAGACTCCTGAAGATAGTGTAGTCCCGTCCCATTAGGTCTGTAGCAACACCTGCATAAAGTTCATCACCTGGGAGACAAATATGTTGACATCAAGTCCAATGATATGTCAAAGTCTCTTAAAAAAACATTTTAAAAAGTATACCGGTATATCAAAATAACAAATACACACACACACACACACACACACACACACACACACACACACACACACACACACACCTGTATACAGTAGTCCCTCGATACTTCACAGTAGACTTTCAAGGGCTCACTGTTTCGCGGGTTTTCAACGTAACATTGTACACAACACAAATGTCAACTTTAATATTATTCACGTGATTGGGACGATACGGAATAAAAAGTTAACGGGCGTTAACCAACTAATAGGACAAAACAACAAAAGTAATAAAAAAAATACTTTGGACAGGTGCTGCCATTTTGTATTTTCTTTCAGTAAGCCTAAACCGTAACACAAGTCAAAGGAACTACATGGCCCAGAAGCCAACAGTTGCTCTGGCCGCTGCTTTCTGCTAAAATTCAAAGAACAGCAATGGAGGAGCAAACACTAGCAGAGAAGCCGATGTGGTAAAAAATAGTTTTGCAACGCAAAGTCAGAAGTAACCATCTATCTATGTAGCTCAAAGAACTGGCAGGAAAGTCTCAAATAATCCTGAAGCTGAACTCATTCTTCAAGTTGTAGTATTATCTTCACTGGTGGGTTCTCCTAAATTTTGCAGTACTGTACAGTACATATATGTATGTTGTTACAATTACATAGATTTAAAGCTGCACTATGTAACTTTGTAATGCAATCTGTAACTTTTCTAACAATATATTTTTAACATATTTCTTCACTCTGTCACTATCTACTGACAGACTGATGTTAGACAAAGTAATCTCTGAAAAAAACTATAGTCCCCTTGCTTCTCTATCAGCATTTATAAAAACACTAAAAACACAGAGTGACCCGCCGTTAACCAGCCAATAAAAACAGAGCTTGAATTTGAATCAGCCAATAAAAACAGAGCTTGAATTTGAATTTCAGCAGAGCCTCCCCCTCAGAGCCATATATGGCTCTGAGGGGGAGGGATCAGAATGCTTTGCCTGTTGAAAATTTTTCTAAGTTCTGCGCTCTACAGAAAGTTACACATAGCACCTTTAAGAGTTTAGAACATTGCAAGAGTGTGGGAAGAGAGTTTGCAAATCCTTGAAATATATTAACTCAAATAAATATAATGTCCCTATAATGTAATATATATATATATATACACACATATATATACACACATATATATATACACACATATATATATAT
>JBBPBX010005940.1:8259-28899 GCA_038048925.1 Garcialebias charrua
AGTTGAATTGTCTCCCTTTCAGACGTGTGGTTGGGAGGAACGGCCCCCCTGATCTGAACCAGAGTGGTGTTCTGTTATTGGACTTCTGTGCTCGTCATGGATTGTCCATAACGAACACCATGTTTAAGCATAAGGGTGTCCATATGTGCTCTTGGCACCAGGACACCCTAGGTCGCAGTTCGATGATCGACTTTGTTGTCGTCTCATCTGATCTGCGGCCGCATGTCTTGGACACTCGGGTGAGGAGAGGGGCGGAGCTGTCTACTGACCACTACCTGGTGGTGAGTTTGCTCCGATGGTGGGGGAGGATGCCGGTCAGACCTGGCAGACCCAAACGTATCGTGAGGGTCTGCTGGGAACGTCTGGCAGAGTCTCCCGTAAGACGGAGCTTTAACTCCCACCTCCGGGAGAGCTTTGAACACGTTCCGAGGGAGGCGGGGGACATGGAGTCCGAGTGGGCCGTGTTCCGCGCCTCTATTGTCGAGGCAGCTTATCGGAGCTGTGGCCGCAAGGTTGTTGGTGCCTGTCGAGGTGGCAACCCTCGAACCCGGTGGTGGACACCGGCAGTGAGGGATGCTGTCAGGCTGAAGAAGGAGTCCTATTGGGCCTTTTTGGCTTGTGGGACCCCGGAAGCAGCTGATAGGTACCGGCAGTCCAAGCGGCATGCGGCTCGGGTGGTTGCTGAGGCAAAAACTCGGGCGTGGGAGGAGTTCGGAGAGGCCATGGAGAATGACTTCCGTACGGCTTCGAGGCGATTCTGGTCCACCATCCGGCGTCTCAGGGGGGGAAAGAGGTACGAGACCAACACCATTTATGGTGGAGGTGGCGTGCTGCTGACCTCAACTCGGGATGTTGTGAGTCGGTGGGCGGAATACTTCGAAGACCTCCTCAATCCTACTGGCACGTCTTCCACTGAGGAAGCAGAGCCTGGGGACTTTGGGTCGGGTTCTCCGATCTCTGGTGCTGAGGTCGCCGAGGTGGTTAAAAAGCTCCGCGGTGGCAAGGCTCCGGGGGTGGATGAGATTCGCCCGGAGTTCCTTAGGGCTCTGGATGTTGTAGGGTTGTGTTGGCTTACGCGACTCTGCAATATCGCGTGGACATCGGGGGCAGTTCCCTTGGATTGGCAGACTGGGGTGGTGGTTCCCCTATTTAAAAAGGGGGACCGTAGGGTGTGTTCCAACTATAGGGGGATCACACTCTTAAGCCTCCCTGGTAAGGTCTATTCAGGGGTTCTGGAGAGGAGGGTCCGTCGGATAGTCGAACCTCGGATTCAGGAGGAGCAGTGTGGTTTTCGTCCTGGTCGTGGAACACTGGACCAGCTCTACACCCTCAGCAGGGTCCTGGAGGGTGCGTGGGAGTTTGCCCAACCAGTTTACATGTGTTTTGTGGACTTGGAGAAGGCATTCGACCGCGTCCCTCGGGGGGTTCTGTGGGGGGTACTCCGGGAGTATGGGGTACCAGGCCCTTTGATAAGGGCTGTTAGGTCCCTGTACGACCGGTGTCAGAGCTTGGTCCGCATTGCCGGCAGTAAGTCAGGCTCGTTTCCGGTGAGAGTTGGACTCCGCCAAGGTTGCCCTTTGTCACCGATTCTGTTCATAACTTTTATGGACAGAATTTCTAGGCGCAGCCAAGGTGTTGAGAGGATCCGTTTTGGTGACCTTAGAATCGCTTCTCTGTTTTTTGCAGATGATGTGGTCCTACTGGCTTCATCAGTTCGTGATTTACAACTTTCACTGGAGCGGTTTGCAGCCGAGTGTGATGCGGCCGGGATGAGGATCAGTTCCTCCAAATCCGAGGCCATGGTCTTGAGCCGGAAAAGGGTAGCATGCCCTCTCCGGGTCGGGGAGGAGGTCCTGCCCCAAGTGGAGGAGTTTAAGTATCTCGGGATCTTGTTCACGAATGAGGGAAAACTGGAGCGTGAGATCGATAGGCGGATAGGTGCAGCGTCCGCAGTGAAGCGGGCGCTGTACCGGTCTGTCGTGGTGAAGAGAGAGCTGAGTCAAAAGGCAAAGCTCTCAATTTACCGATCGATCTACGTTCCCACCCTCATCTATGGTCATGAGCTTTGGGTTATGACCGAAAGAACAAGATCTCGGATACAAGCGGCTGAAATGAGTTTTCTCCGCAGGGTGGCTGGACTCTCCCTTAGAGATAGGGTGAGAAGCTCAGTCATCCGGGAGGGACTCGGAGTAGAGCCGCTGCTTCTCCACATCGAGAGGAGCCAGTTGAGGTGGCTCGGGCATCTGGTTAGGATGCCTCCTGGACGCCTCCCTGGTGAGGTGTTCCGGGCACGTCCCACCGGGAGGAGACCCAGAGGAAGACCCAGGACGCGCTGGAGGGACTATGTTTCTCGGCTGGCCTGGGAACGCCTTGGGATTCCCCCGGAGGAGCTGCTCCAAGTGGCTGGGGAGAGGGAAGTCTGGGCCTCCCTACTTAGGCTGCTACCCCCGCGACCCGACCCCGGATAAGCGGAAGAAGATGGATGGATGGATGGATGGTCTCCCTTTCACATAAAGGGAGCAAGCTCCCTATGGAGCCTGCAGGGAGGAGGGAGACAATTCAACTGACTCCTTCATCTTTAAAAACTGTGTTAGGATAGGCTAAGTGCTTGGTGACTGTACAGTACTGTACATTTATCTATTTATAAATAAAAAACAATAAAAAATAAAAATACTGTATATACTGTATATTTTTAATAAATAGATAAATGTACAGTACTGTACAGTCACCAAGCACTTAGCCTATCCTAACACAGTTTTTAAAGATGAAGGAGTCAGTTGAATTGTCTCCCTCCTCCCTGCAGGCTCCATAGGGAGCTTGCTCCCTTTATGTGAAAGGGAGACAATTCAACTTATTCCTTCATCTTTAAAAACTGTGTTAGGATAGGCTAAGTGCTTGGTGACTGTCCAGTACTGTACATGTATTCATTTATAAAAAATAAAAAAAAAGTAAATTTTTTTTTTATTATTATTATTATTTTTTTACTATGTGATCCTACTTACGAATTTTTGACATACGAGCGCCCCCTAGGGACGGAACTCGCTCGTAAGTCGGGGACTACCTGTAATGCGCTTTGACGGCTATGAAAGGTCAAACACCCCCTCAGCTCTGATCTTCTGCCCACTTAGCCGCGTGCATCCACCGACCGTTAATAACTATATAAGCAGTGGAAGCTTAATTAAAAATCTAAAAAAGCTACGGTAAGTCTGGTCCTCTGGACATTTTTTCTGCACCTCCCCTGTGAAGACTATTTTTCTTGGAGACTTAAATATCCACGTGGACAATTCTTCTTCACCTCTGGCAACAGATTTTAAGTCTCTTTTGGGGACTCTCTTAATCTCACTCAACATGTTGACGTCCCTACGCACAGCAGGGGGCATACTCTGGATTTGGTGATTACAGACACTGTACTCATCAATAACTTATCTGTATATGACCTGGGTGTCTCAGACCACAGGGTCATCTCCCTGGAAGTGCCTTCATCTTCGCCTGCTTCAAACCCAAAACGACCCATCCAGTTCCGTGACCTTAAAAACATTTCCCCTGATGTTCTGTCTGCTGATCTTCACACCCTGAGCGCTGTCAATCATCCTTCTGCAGATGACTCTGTGGATTACTACAACCAATCTCTTCGGGAGCTCCTGGACCTACATGCCCCCTTGAAGACAAGACTGGTGTCTTTCTCGCGTTCAGCCCCCTGGTACACTGATGAGCTGCGCAAGATGAAGGCAACTGGCCGTGCTATTGAGAGACGTGTGAAATCATCTGGGGCCTCATGTATCAACCGTGCGTGCGCACAAAAAACTTGCTTACGTCACTATCCACGCAAAACCCCGTATGTATCAAAACTGAACTGAACGTGAATATGTGCGCATCCAGGTACATTTCCACGCCAGCTCCCGAGCACGCGTACGCACGTTTCTGTGGTTCTTGTTCCTTTGGCGACACTTACAGGTGATTCAGAGAAACTGAAGCCCCACAGTCTGTGGTTGACTTTAAGAGCGGCTTGAAGACCTTTCTTTTCAACCGAGCATACTATACTCCTCATGATTCTACTTTTGATCTTAGCTGATACTGTTGTTGATTTTAATTGTTTTATTATTTGTTTTATTGACATTCAATTATGTTGCACCTTGTAGCACTTTGAGATTTTCATTAATGAAAAGTGCGTTATAAATTGAATTCATTATTATTATTATTATTATTATTATTATTATTATTATTATTATTATTATTATTATTAACTGTTCATGATGTGAAAATGATTAATATTCCCACCAAACACACATGATAACAATTATTACATCCACATGGACGCAAATAAAGGACGCGCAAAGTTGTGCAAAAAATACATTTGACAGGAACGGATTCAGCCTTACTGGAGGATATAATACATAGTGTAACACGCAGATCATTTATTTATAAACAGATATAAGTTTCTGATCTATGATATGGCTTATCAGCCGTTTTCAGGAATAATCCTTTTTCATTTTGGCACTGCGCTCTGGAGCACAACGCATGCAGAAGCAGCGATCAAACTGTTCCACAGGAGCTTTCCAGAGGGAGCTGGCAGGTCGATCGGGACTGTGCCATTCCAGTCCACACAAAGCCGGATCATAGAATGGTCTCATCCATATGATTCCAAAGGCTGAGTGGTCGCGGTTTGGAGCGCGCGCACCCTCGCCGGTGTTACACGGCAGTGGAGGTGTTTAATAATCTGCGTTTATTGTAGATTTCTCCAAAATGACACGTGAAAGTACACCATATATAACTTGTAGGAGAGTGAAAGCTTCACAGACAAACAGATGCGCACAAGGCTGCGGCGCGCGCTGCGCGCAGCGTTTGGAGACTCCAACATCACGTCATGTCATGAAAACTCTCCACTGAGACGCACAGACTCGTTTCTTCATATCAGCTATTAAATGAACAAAGATCTATGTTCAACCAAACATCCAAGTTCCTCTGTGTTTACAGTAATTATGGTAAATAAACTCGTGCGCAAAGTTAATATTTTCACTCAGAATGAATGGATAAGCCGGTTGCGCACCAAAGCAGGGTGCACGCACACACAAATACCGACACACAATCACTCGTTCTTTGCGTGATAAACACATTTTATTACTATTCTTACTTAGGATTATTTTCCTCACTCATATTATATTAAATTCATTATTTTCCTGAATCTAGAAATCATTTCTGATCGCGCAGGGATCAAACAAACATGTCCTTCACACATGCAGGAAGTAATTTGCATCTGTTTAACATATGTAAATGAAGGCGTGTCAGGGGAGGTGTCTCACGTGCGCTCAGTTCCACGTTGATTGTGATGTACAAAAGGAATGTGCGTGGATTCCGGTGTACGCACAGTTTGATACATCTGGATTTTTATGTGCGTAGGCAGATTTCTGGATTTGACCGTGCGGCACTTTTCAGTAAGAAATCCACGCAAGTCTTTGTACATGAGGCCCCTGGTCTCTCTGTGCATAAGCAGGCATATAAAGAACATCAGAAAGCGTAGGCCTATTCTCTTAAAGAAGCACGCTCCAAATATTATTCTAACATCATCAACACCTGCCCTGGGAACTCTAAACAGCTCTTCTCCACAATAACTCGTCTGCTTAATCCCATTAAAGCTTCAGTATGTAGCTTTTTTTATGAACATATTTCTTCACTCTGTCACTACCTCCTGACAGACTGATGTTAGCCAGGTAATCTCTGAAAAAAAATAAAAAAAAATATTGTCCCCTTGCTTCTCCAGGTGGTAAATAAGCATTTCTAAAAAGAAAAGGTGACCCGCCATTTTCCAGCCAATAAAAACAGAGTTTGTAACCAGCCAATAAAAACAGAGCTTGAATTTGAATCAGCCAATAAAAACAGAGCTTGAATTTGAAATTCAACAGACCACAAGGGGGCAGAGCCACATATGGCTCTGAGGGGGAGGGATCAGAATGCTTTGCCTGTTGAAAATATTTCTAAGTGCTGCAGTTCTACAGAAACTGCATACTGAACCTTTAAACAAACTCTTGAGGACTCTGCTCAAAAATGCGACCTGTTTCTTTCATCTTTTAAAATTAAAGTTGACACTATCAGATCTCAGCTCCACAACCTCCCTGTTCTCAGTGTGCCACCTACCCGTCTGCATTCTGGGACCCTAAACAGCTTTGACGAAGTTGTTCAGAGTGAGGTGGAGGCCATCATCAAGAAAATGAAGCCTTCATCCTGCGCCCTGGATCCTTTCCCCTCGTCTCTCATAAAAACCAATCACTCTGCAATAGGCCCACTAATCACTCAAATAATAAATCAGTCTCTACAATCTGGTCATGTTCCACTGCCTCTAAAAACTGCCATCATTAGGCCTCTTCTGAAAAAATCTAATTTGGATCCCGACATTTTTTCTAATTACCGCCCAATTTCACACCTCCCTTTTCTGTCTAAAGTGCTGGAAAAAGCTGTTGCTGCTCAGCTGCAGGACCACCTACAACAACACTCCCTGTATGAGAAGTTCCAGTCTGGATTCAGGGCAGCTCACAGTACAGAGACTGCATTGCTGAGGGTTACCAATGATGTCCTCTTGGCTGCTGACACTGGCTCTCCCTCCATCCTTGTCCTCCTTGACCTCACTGCAGCCTTCGACACTGTGGACCATAGTATCCTCCTCCACCGTCTTCATGTGGAGGTCGGTCTCTGCGACACAGTCCTGGACTGGTTCAAATCTTTCCTCTCCAATAGGCTGGAATGTGTTAGTCTTGGCAACGCCACGTCCCAGACAGTCTGTGTCTCCTGTGGTGTCCCTCAGGGGTCGGTTCTGGGGCCCCTGCTGTTTTCCCTTTACATGCTGCCTTTAGGTCAAATTATTAATCAGTTCAACATTTCTTTTCACTGTTATGCCGACGATACACAGCTTTACATCAGGACTGGAGCATCCTCATCTTCCACCTTGTCATCTCCATCTTCACTCACTGCCCTCTCTGCCTGCCTGGAGGCAATTAGGGCATGGATGAATCAGAACTTTCTTCAATTAAACTGCTCCAAGACTGAGGCCATACTGATTGGCACCCCTCACCAGGTACAAACATCTCCTATAACAACACTTTCCTTTTCTGGACAAGACATCCCCCTCTCCACCTCTGTTACTAATCTTGGAATAAAAATGGACTCCAATCTTACATTTGAAAATCACATTAAGCTTCTGTTTAAAACTTGCTTCTTCCATCTTCGAAACATCTCCAGACTTCGCCCATCCCTAACTTTTTCCGATGCTGAGAAGCTCGTCCATGCTTTTGTCTCCTCCAGGCTCGACTACTGCAACTCCCTGTTTATTGGAATCCCTGGCAAAAACCTTCAGAAACTTCAATATATTCAAAACAGTGCAGCAAGGATCTTGTTGAGAGTTCGTAAATTTGAACATATTACGCCCATTCTCCATAACCTTCATTGGCTTCCTGTCGCCTACAGAATTCAGTACAAAACTGCTCTCATTACACATCAATGCTTACATGGAGCTTCACCAGATTATCTGAAGGATATTCTTATTCCATACTCATCCACCCGGTCGCTGCGGTCACAGAACAGTAATCTCAGAGTGGACAGCACCAAGTTCCTGGGAGTGCACGTCTCAAAGGACCTGTCCTGGAGCAGGAACACTGCAGCACTGGCAAAGAAGGCTCACCAGCGTCTCTACTTTCTCCGCAAGCTGAAAAGGGCTGGAGCTTCAACCCCCATCATGTGCACCTTCTACAGAGGTGCCATAGAAAGTGTCCTGACCAGCTGCATCACTGTGTGGTTTGGTGCATGTACTGCATCCTGCCGCAAGAGCCTCCAGCGCATCGTGAGAGCAGCTGAGAAGATCGTGGGCACCTCCTTGCCCTCACTGCAGGACTTACACAGCAAACGCCTCACTCGGAAAGCCCACTGCATGGCAGGTGATCCCACACACCCACTACACAGCTGCTTCAGACTGCTGCCATCAGGGAGGAGACTGAGGAGTCTCCAGGCTCGAACCAGCAGACTGAGAGACAGCTCTGTTCATCAGGCAGTCAGGATGCTAAACACTCTGCCTGCTCTGCCCCCCCTCCCATTTGAACTGCCTTAACACTAAAACTTTCTCACACATTACCACACAACACAAAGATTTTAACACTGGACTCTGTGTCATCAAACGGGTTATTCACTAAACTCTCGGTCATGTGCTCATACAGTTTGCACTACTTCTCATACTTGCACTAATGTTTGTATTACATCACTGCCTATAATCATAATACTGTTTACATTCTCTGTTTACATTTATTAATACTGTTTACTTTTATTACTACTGCTTACATGTAATTACTACTGTTTACATTTACACTACTCTAATATCTACACCACTGCTGATACATATACAGTGTGCTCTGAACGGTCTTATTTAGGGATGCCCAATGTGCCTTACTGCATATGCCACTTTTTGCCTCTATAACAACATCAACTACTACCTCATACATATACTGTGTACATTAACTCATACGCTGCTTTGCCACTTTGCAAATGTCAATGCTAGAAACCCTTAGTTTATTTTAGTTATACTTTTTATACTCTTTTTTATACTAGTATGCAAAAACTCAGGCCAGTATTATGTTCATTAAATGTTTAATGTTTTAGTTTTAGAGTTGGTGTAAATTTTCATACTCTTATACCACTATGCAAAAAAACTCAGGACAGTGTTAGTTTTACTATTTTATGCTTATGTCTATTATTATATGTTTCAGTGTTTCAATGTTTAGATGTTTACTGTTGCACCGAGGGACTGAGAGAAACGCAATTTCGGTCCTGTGTATGTCCTGTACAGTACATATTGCAGATCTGACAATAAAGTTGACTTTGACTTTGATCTCCTTCACATTCCGAGAACCAAATTAAGGACCATGGGAGACCGGGCTTTCAGTGTGGCTGCCCCCCGCCTGTGGAACTCTCTTCCTGACTGTCTGAGAGCCCCACAGTCTGTGGTTGACTTTAAGAGCGGCTTGAAGACCTTTCTTTTCAACCGAGCATACTCTACCTCCTCATGATTCTACTTTTGATCTTAGTTGATACTGTTATTGATTTTACTTGTTTTATTACTTGTTTTATTGACATTTAATTCTGTTGCACTTTGTAGCACTTTGAGATTTTCATTAATGAAAAGTGCGTTATAAATTGAATTCATTATTATTATTATTATTCAAAAAACAAAACAAAGCAAAAAAATTGTAGAAACGTTTCATCTTTCATCCGAAAGACTTCCTCAGTCTGAGGTGTTGTATTCAGCTCAGTCTTATAAATAGCACCCTCTCACAGTGGATCGACCAGTTGGCTGATGACAAACAAAACCAGCTGCTCACATGATCAAGAAGGACCTTAAGCCTAACGATGGATCGTTAGCACCCTGATGGTTGTTTTCTATTCACAGAGGGCTGAGTGATACTAGCAATAACAGCATTGTAAGAGGGGGACAGTTGAACCCGGAGGCCTCCACCCCTGTTTAATGATGGACGGTTTCTGGACTGCTTAATTAAAAATGTTTGTGGTGGGGGGTGTTTGGGTTTGGACCTGTATTACTGTTAATTCATTGAGTCGGGTGGAGTTCGGAATCGACGGCTACAGGCTGGGGCCGGGTCAGACTTTTTAGGCCCAAATGCAACTCTAGCTCACATTGCATTTTCACAGTAAATGCAATTTCTCCAGTTTCCATTTCTCTTTTTCATGTTCTCATTTATCCAACATACAAGCTGGATTCCAAAAAAGTTGGGACACTAAACAAATTGTGAATAAAAACTGAATGCAATGATGTGGAGATGGCAATTGTTAATATTTTATTTGTAATAGAACATAGATGACGGATCAAAAGTTTAATCTGAGTAAATGTAAAATTTCAAAGGAAAAATATGTTGATTCAAAATTTCACAGTGTCAACAAATCCCCAAAAAGTATAAGTGGCTGAAAAAAAAGAAATTGAGCATATAACAAACATCTGGAAGACCAATTAACACTAATTAGGTCAATTGGCAACATGATTGGGTATAAAAAGAGTTTCTCAGAGTGTAGTGTCTCTCAGAAGCCAAGATGGTAAGAGGATCACCAATTCCACCATTGTTGCGCAGAAAGATAGTGCAGCAATACCAGAATGGTGTTACCCAGCGTAAAATAGCAAAGACTTTTAAGTTATCATCATCAACCGTGCATAACATCATCAAAAGATTCAGAGAATCTGGAACAATCGCTGTGTGTAAGGGTCAAGGCCGTAAAACTCTACTGGATGCTCGTGATCTCCGGGCCCTTAAACGTCACTGCACCTCAAACAGGAATGCCACTGTCAAGGAAATAACAGAATGGGCTCAGGAATACTTCCAGAAAGCATTGTCAGTGAACACAATCCACCGTGCCATCTGCCGTTGCCAGCTGAAACTCTACAGTGCAAAGAGGAAGCCATTTCTAAGCAAGCTCCACAAGCTCAGACGTTTGCACTGGGCCAGGGGTCATTTAAAATGGAGTGTGGCAAAATGGAAGACTGTTCTGTGTCAGATGAGTCACGATTTGAAGTTCTTTATGGAACACTGGGACACCATGTCATCCGGACCAGAGAGGACAAGGATAGCCCAAGTTGTTATCAACGCTCCGTTCAGAAGCCTGCATCACTGATGGTATGGGGTTGCATGAGCGCTTGTGGCATGGGCAGCTTGCATGTCTGGAAAGGCACCATTAATGCAGAGAACTATGTTCAGGTTCTAGAACAACATATGCTCCATCTAGACGTCATCTCTTTCAGGGAAGACCCTGCATTTTTCAACAAGATAATGCCAGACCACATTCTGCAGCAATCACAACATCATGGCTACGTAGGAGAAGGATCCGGTACTGAAATGTCCAGCCTGCAGTCCAGATCTTTCACCTATAGAGAACATTTGGTGCATCATAAAGAGGAAGGTGCGACAAAGAAGGCCCAAGACGATTGAACAGTTAGAGGCCTGTATTAGACATGAATGGGAGAGCATTCCTATTTCTAAACTTGAGAAACTGGTCTCCTCTGTCCCCAGACGTCTGTTGAGTGTTGTAAGAAGAAGGGGGGATGCCACACAGTGGTAAAAATGGACTTGTCCCAACTTTTTTGGGATTTGTTGACGCCATGAAATTTTGAAACAACATATTTTTCCCTTAAAATGATACATTCTCTCAGTTTAAACTTTTGATCTGTGATTTGTGTTCTATTCTGAATAAAATATTAGATGTTGGCACCTCCACATCATTGAATTCAGTTTTTATTCACAATTTGTTTAGTGTCCCAACTTGGAATCTGGCTTGTACAAAAAAGTCTTTATCTATCACTGCTGCAACAACAAACAACACAACACACGCAGAAAGGCTGAACAAACCCACACAGTATGTCTCCAAGTCAACTTCAGAATGTCTTGTTTTTCGAACCTTTAGCTAGTCGGTCTCGTATGAGCGTTCCCTCCACACCCCCACAGGTCACAGGCAGCTGGGATTTATAGAGGGGCCAGGTCCAGATCTCACCTTTTTCTCCTTTCTTCAAGGGGGAAGCTGGAAAAAAAGAAAGAGTTTAAATAAGGGTGGCTGGTTGTCTTTTTGCTCCCAGCAGAAACATTTTAATTCAAGAAGAAATCTTAAATTGCAAATCCATGTACAGTACAGTAATCCATCCTTCATTTCAAACAGTCTTTTACTGCCATCTAGTGGTCAACGATGGTACTACACACAAAAATCAACCAACATTTCTTCTTAAATTTTACAATAATTACTAATTATTGTCACATTTCAAACAATATTATCATTTATTGCAATGATTTCTGAGACAATTTATCGCCCAGCAAAATTTGTTATTGTAACAGGCCTATATGTATTATTTATTATTATTTATTAATTTTCTTGACATTTGCCTGAGAAGTGCTTAAATTTCTCTCTTGTTTATGTGGCAGCTGGTACCGCAATAGAAACCAGAAACCTGGGCAGTAAACGAGCATCAGACACACCACCGTAAAAAAACTGTCTGTTTAATAGCTCCTTAGACCCTTTGTTTTTATTCTGAATATATTTTTAAACACTTTATAGATATTAAAAATAGCTAACTTGGAGTCAAATTTCCACACAAACCAAATGCTCCTACTAGCACAAATTAGCCATCAAGTTACGGTGCGTGCACAAACGAGCAAAAGCATTATGATCAGATTTTAATTGCTGTAAGTAATAAAAATGATCCTTAAGAATCAGATCGTGTTCTTAGTGAAGAGTTAGAATGAAGCCTCTGATGCACATCAACAGGTTGGGTGTGCAGCAGGTGAAGCTTTCAGACAACGCAGTCATGCTGAAACGTAAAGGTGGGCAGGTGACTTACAGAAATAGATTTTCTTGGACTTTTTCTTCTGACGTGGAGTCAGCTGGACTGAAGGACCAGGCAGCGCTTCATCACTTTCAGTGCTTATTTTTCTGACTTTCCTCTTTTTCTTTCCTGAATTGTCATCTTCTGAACTCAAAGGACTTTCGTCTTTGTCGTCGTCTTCTTCTTCCGTCTTCTCGGGCAGCTGTGTGTCAAACTGAAAAGACCCTGCAAGCAAATTAAAGCCAAGCATTAAGCAATTAGCAAACACTACACAGAAAATTCACACAGCTTGCTATGATTTGTGTCTACCGTATAAATCACTGCTTCTGTTTTTGTTTATTGTTCTCAACACTCATCCAATAAATAGCGACTTTGGCAACATTTAAAACCATAAAATAAATTAGGCAAGGACATCTGAGCTACAAGCTGAACATCTTGAGATATTACCGTAACACCACTTGTACTTGTGGTTAGGCCTGACACAATAACAAATTTTGCTGGGCGATTAATTGTCTCAGAAATTATTGCGATAAACTATAATATTGTTTGAAATTTGACAATAATTAGTGATTATTGTCAAATTTAAGAAGAAATGTTTTCTATCTTATCTTATTTTGTTTTGCATGTAGTACAAATTTACGACCACCAGATGGCAGTGTAATACTGTTTGAACTGAAGGATGGATACTGCAGGAGCGAGCAGCGTGTCTCTTTAAGAAAAATGGGAGGGAGGAGCTTTGACAAAACTGAGTTTTTTTTCCCAAGGTCAGCCTGTTAGCTTAGCTCGTAGCTTAGCTGCTTTTAACGATGCAAAAATGTGATTTTGAATGGTTAAAACATATTTTAAAGAGAAAGGGAGGGGTCAGTGAAGGGCACCGGAGTTGAGCCTTTTGTCATCCAGTGTCTTCAGAAAGAGAGAGACATGAAAAAAAAAAAGATAAAGCCGATAAATGAAAATGAGGTTGATAATTTTCATTCATCATGCGATTACCGTAATTGACTTATTGTTTATTGCGACAGGCCTATTTGTGGTCACATCAAATATATACTAATTTGTGTATGATAAAGAAAATGAATGAAAAGATAAATCACGCAGCAGAATTTCATGATCTGAAATAAAATTAATCATTGTAAAAGGATGGCTTTGGTACAGTGGATAAAAAAAAAAGGCTACTGGTACACAGCCGTTAAAATGCTGCATTTTCTGCAATGCTATCAAGAGCACACGGCACATTTTCCGTTTGTTGACAAACTATTGCACAGCACTCTATATCAATAGCCTTGTATAAACTTAGACTTTGATGTGATGAGACATTATGCAACACGCCGTCTAGTGACATAACTGCTTCCATATAGTGGTGGTGCAAATCTGTAGAGCTTAGCTGATATGGAAATTCTGACTATTGTCGATACCACTACCATGAGGATGAGGCTAATGCTGAGAACCAATATAATGGCTCAATACTTTTTAGCTTTGCCCAACCCCAAGAATCTAAGTAAGTACCAGTAGGCCTGTCACAATAACAAATTTTGCTAGGCAATTATTTGTCTCAGAAATTATTGTGATAAACGATAATATAGTTTTAAATTTGACATTAATAACTATTGTTAAATTTAAGAAGAAAAGTAGGTTAATTTCTGTGCAGTGCCTTTTTTGACCACTGGATGGAAGTTAGCTGTTCCTCAGTCTAGTGGTTCTACATCTGATGCTCCTCAACACTTTTTGCCCCACTCCCCTCAGGAAGAAGGCCACCTGTATCATGAAAGACCCCACTCACCCTGCACACACACTTTTTGCCCCACTCCCCTCAGGAAGGAGGTTGAGGAGCATTAAGTGTAGAACCACTAGACTGAGGAACAGCTTCTACCCTGAGGCTGTTAGACTCATGAATAAATAAATAATAAGAATAATCACTGCAAAATATCACATCATGCTGATGCTGATCTGTTTTCTTGTTGCTGTGTTCATCTGTGACCATTTGCTCATACAGACTCATGTTCGTGCTGCTGTTTGTAATGATTTTGTTTTCTATTACATTAGTGCTTAGTGTATTTCTAGTTGATGTTTTTCTTAGTCAATCCTAGATGTTATTACTGTTTTTCTCTTACATTTTGTTGTTGAATGTAACTGGGAGGGACCCTGTGTACATAATTTCGTTTCATCACATGTACTACATGCGGTGCAAATGACAATAAAGATTCTCTGACTCTGACTCTCTGACTGTTTAAACCGAAGATTCATGACAGTGAAGGAGCGAGCAGTGTGTCTCTTTAAGAAAAATGGGAGGGAGGCTCCTTGACGTGACATGGACTGTCTCTCGTTCTCGTTTTTTTTTTCAAAATGGCGGATGCTCAGAATGTTTTGAGCTCTTTAGCATAGCATTTGTCACACAAAGCTTTTAATAAATAAATAAAAATCAGTAAACAAGTTCTCAGCTTCTTTTTGCAGAGAAAAACAACTTTTTACACAAAGGTTTCAACCGTTTCAACCGTGAATGTTGTAGCTTTGAAAAGATGGAGGTTTTTCCCCGAGGTCAGCCTGTTAGCTTAGCTCATAGCTTAGCTGCTTTTAACGATCTACAAACGTGATTTTGGATGATTAAAATGGATAAAAGGGAGGGGTCAGTGAAGAGCAGCGGAGCCTTTTGTCACCCAGTGTCTTCAGTAGAAAGCAAGAGACACGAAGAAACGATGAAGCCGATAAATGAAAATGAGGTTGATAATATTCATTCATCATATGATTAATTGATTTATTGTTTATTGCGACAGGCCTTGTGCTAACGATCCATTTTTAAGCTGATGGTCCTCCTCCTTGATCATGTGAACAGCTAATTTTGAATGTCAACAACATCCACTATGAGAAGCTGTTATTTATAAGACTAAGCTTAGTATACAGCTCCTCAGACTGAAGAGGTCTTTTGGATTTCTACCATTTTTGTGAACCCATCAGAGGACATGACAACTTTTTATGACTTGACTGGAGTCTTCATGTGCCCTCTGCTGGATACGTTGTGAATTTATTTCTGATTCAAGCATTTTAGGAGTGAAAATTAGAAGTGTTTATAATAATGGGACAATTATCACCAATACTGATAGATCCCTAAACACCTACCCCGGTATATCGGCCTAAAATATTAGCTCCTAAGATATATCGGTCAGACTCTACAAATTTATATCAAGTTTTGTTAAATTATCTTGAGTGGATCAGAAGTCATGGCCCAGACAAGAGAAAGTTGATGTTTTAACATTATCAAATTTACAGATGTATGAAAATAGACTATATCATAATACGACCATCTTTCAATGGGCGTGTAATAATACTAATAATAACAACAATAACAATAAACAACGCTCCATTAACTTATTTGAAAATGTGTTCCACCTTTAAGTGGAATGTAAAACTATGGAATGTAAGAAGATGTAAGGCCAAATAAACATGGGAGTTGGAACATCCATAAGTCCATCCACCTTGACAAAACCATAATTCAAGCTGGAAAATTCCCCTGAGCATGACACTTTCACCACCGTGTCTCACTGTGGATAGTTTATGGACGAGCTCCAGTTTTGTTCTTGTAACAACTGAACTTTATTTCCGGTTGATCAGTCACTTTAATTAATAGCAGCTGTGTTCCCCCAAAACTGAAGGTTGCAGTTCCTCAAAAACAGATTTATTAATTAAAAATTATTAGTTTCAGGTTGTGCACACTATTTGCAATTAGCTTATTCTAACTCTTTATTTATTTATTTTTTCCCCACATACCGGTAGTTGTTTTTCTGATTAATTTACAGTTTAGATGTCACCGTAAAGATAAAAAATAGTTTTAAAATACCTTATCATGGTTTCATTTCAATACATTTAAACAAAAACCTGACATTTCAACAGGGGTGTGTACTTTAAAAAAAAAAAACGTGTTTTACATTATATTAATGATAGTTTTGAATTGTCAAAAATGACAGTAGAGCAAAACCGAATTAAAAAAGAAAGCACACAATAAAGGGAACTCCATTTTCCAATGTGTTTTACCGTCCAAGAGGCTGTTGCGCATCATTTTCAGCGTGGGGTACTGGCTCAAAATGATCTCCTTGAAGACACACTTCCAGAACGTACGGATGTGCTCCGATCGCTTCGTCTCAATCCAGTCTAAGAGGTCGTAAATTTCTTTCTTCAGATTGTCTTTACTCTTCATTCGAATCACTTTCTGCACAAATAATAGTTAGAAGAGAAAAAAAAGATCAGCGATGGGCGATAAATGAAATGACATAATTATTTGCCACAATCAGTTCAGTTGCATTAAAGTGAAATATGTATTTTTTTACGTTTGCTTACAGGGAATTCATTTGTTTTGTCATATGTCATTGTACATCTCATGATGTCTCTGAGCAGCACACCCTGTCCCCACTTAGGTCTGTCGTATTAAACAATAAATCAATTAATCGCATGAAAAATGAAAATTATCAACCTCATTTTCATTTATCGGCGTCATTATTTCTTCGTGTCTCTTTCTACAGACACTGGATGACAAAAGGCTCAACTCCGGAGCTCTTCACTGACCCCTCCCTTTCTCTTTAAAATCCATTTAACTGCCCAAAATAATGATTTTGTATCGTTAACTTAAAAACAGCTAAGCTGAGAAGCTAAGCTATGAGCTAAGCTAACAGGCCGACCTTGGGAAAAATCCTCCATCTTGTCGAAGCTCCAAAATTCACGGTTGAAACCAGTGCCTTCATGTAAAAAGTTGTTTTTCTCTGCAAAAAGAAGCTGAAAACGAGTTTACTGATTTTTTATTAAAAACTTTGTGTGAAAAATGCCATGCTAAAGAGCTCAAACCATACCTAGCGTCCGACATTTTGAGAAGCGAAGAGAGACAGCCCATGTCACGTCAAGGGGCCTCCCTCCCATTTTTCTTAAAGAGACACGCTGCTCGCTCCCTCACTATCCATCCTTCAGTTCAAACAGTCTTATACTGCCATCAGGTGGTTGAAAAAGGTATTGTATGCAAAACAAATTAACCTACATAAATTTGACAATTCCTAATTATTGTCAAATTTCAAACAATGTTATCATTTATCGTAATAATTTCTGAGACAATTAGTTGCATCCCCAATCGCTCCCCAGGCGCTTTCAATAGCTGCCAACTGCTCCACCTTGGGGGTGGATGGGTTAAATGCAGAGAGCCAATTTCACCATTGTATGGGAACATACAATCATGGTGACAACTAGGGATGCACCGATCCATCGGACAGACAGAGAGCGGGTCGGACTGGACGTAGCTGGCCGGGGTTGGGTTGCCTGCGTTTCGGTTCAGCGAGAGTAGCGTCCCGGTGAAGCCCCGGAGCTCGAATGTCCAACGTAAAACTAACTTGACCGCAGTTTAATGTGGTGCTATGGCTCTGCAGACATTGCACATTGCCGTCTTGTGGTGTTTAGTGTAAAATACTTCCACACAGCGGACATGTTAAGATGAAAAGTTGGCTAGCTGTTAGCTAAGATGCTACTGCACTTTGTAGCTGGCTGCAAACTATGAAATGGATTTCCTGAATGTGATACGGGTCTTATTACTCTGGGTTCATGAGACACGCCTCCATTCAGTAAATCCATTCCATAGTTGAAGCCAACGTGCATCATGGATCGGAAATATCGGCAAGTTGGATTGGAAAAATCCAATACGTAAATGATGCTGGTATCAGAGGCTGATACCGGATTGGCTCGGCCCCATTCCTACTGACAGCACATTATTATCATCTCTAAAACCAGACTGGACCAGGACAAAGTTTGACCTACTGATTAGTTTCACTTATGGTACATCCAGACCAAACGCTTTTTGAGCGGCCAAAAAGCGCGAAACGCCTCAAGCTGGACACGCGGGCCGTATGTTTGACACCCCTGGTCTAGAGTGACAAGACCACGCTAAAATGAGCTCCAGTTATTTTTTTTATTTTTTTTTTTAGATTTTTCTACCTGCTTCATTGAGCATGATTCAGGATAGAGATTAAATGTGCAGTCTATAACTTTTCTAAAAATATATTTTTAACAAATTTCTTCACTCTGTCACTATCTCCTGACAGACTGATGTTAGACAAAGTAATCTTTGAAAAAACTATAGTCCACTTGCTTCTCCAGGTGTTACTAAAAGCATTTCTAAAAAGCCACAGTTACCCGCCATTAACCAGCCAATAAAAACAGAGCTTCTCAGAGCTTCTCACGCTCCTAACCCACGCCCCCGCCTGTCCCAGGCAGCGGCCGCGCACGTTCTTGTTCAAAGGATTGCAAAGCGATGCAAAACTGTTTTGTATGTGACACAAATGTATTAAAATTCCCCTTCTTCATCCCTGATCTGGACTTTTCTTTTGTTTTTTTTGCCAAAAGTCAAGTGATCGCTTCCTCCTCCGCTGACTCCATGACTGAAATGAGGAAATGAATGAATTTGTCACGAGCGAATTAAACTCTGGTTCAACGTGGCTGCGCGAGGCTCTACAGATTTCCTGGTGTTCTGGTGTGTTGGACCAGCGCTCCATGTTTTTATTTTATTTTTTAGAACGTTTTATTAACATATAAAAACAGAAATTTGCAGTGGCTGCGACAGGACATGAAGTGGAGGCGGAGCTAAGGAGAATGAGCTGAATTTCAGCAAGAGCAAGAGGGAGCAGAGCCATATATGGCTCTGAGGGGGAGGGACCAGAATGCTTTCCCTGTTGAAAATGTTTTTAAGTGCTGCGTTTTCCAGAAACTTACAGACTGCACCTTTAAAGAAAGTTTTTGTTGACTTTGCTTACTATGAGTTTGCTGTTTAATTTTTTTATTTGTACGCATCATTTATGATAGTCTGTTGTTGCCGTTGTCCATTGTTGTCATCACTCTTAGTTTAAAACTCAGGTCTCTCTGGTAAATGAGTCCCAGAGGCTTAATGGGATTAATTTGCATATATGCTAAATGTATTTTTATTTTTTAGAGTGAATATGTTCTTCAAAGTGTTTAGCATAATTTTGCTGTTTATATGTAATGCCATAATAAATGTATGTTTATACTGTTTAAAAACGGCCTTTGTTTTTACACAATGGGATGGGCTGCCAGTTGGGCTTGTTTTGGGCTTGTTTCCACGGAGCTGGTCGCTTGTTTCTGTCGCAAGACAAGATCTGGCAACACTGTTTGTTCACGCTCCCCTTCCACGGATGTTGCGTCCAGGCGGATGTTGCGTCCAGGCGGATGTTACGTTCAGGTGCAGTTGGCGCCACAGATATCATTTAAAAGCTAGATCCCGCATTATAAGGTTTGTTTTAACTGTGATTTGGAGTGCATGCGGTTAGCGCGTGATCTTGTGCAGTTTTGACTTGAGCTGTGCTTTCTGCGCAGCTGAACGTGAGGAGGAGCTGCCATCGCCCGCCTTCAGGGCACACGGGCCCTGCTCGTTACCTTGTACTTGTTCTCCTGGATCAGGTTGTGGTCCCGGAGCTGGCTCAGGAACGTGTGCGGGTTCTCCATGCACGACATCTCCGTCTTATGGCGGTGGAAGAAGCACCGCAGCTGCTCGCACTCCAAGAAGTCCAGCGGGTCCATGATGACGTGCGGGTTTCCAGCGGCTCGGGACGTGCAACAACACAACACCTGGAGAAAAACAGCTGGCGCCTGACGCCAAATTCAAACACACCGCCGTGCGGAAAACAAAATCAAGGAAGTGTGGACCACGCCCACATCTGTTCCTCCGCCCAGTGACGTTTGGAAAGCGAAAGCAGAGAGTAGAGTCCATAGATACACTAGATACATAGAACTACTACATACTAGATACATAGAACACTAGATACCGCATGGCCCGCTCTTGCCTATTGGAGCTGACGAGATTTCAGGCGGCCATCTTGAAGGCGTCCACCGCTCCACTCAGCCTTATATATTTGGCTGGCACAATAAAGTATCAGCGCATTTAATCAATCCCAACACGCTGAATAGTGATGTTATTGTCACATATTTAAATGTTAGGCATACAGCTATTAAAACTGCATGTATAGGAACGTATAGTTTAGCATATTTAAATGTTTTTTGGTGGAATACAATACTGTACTTTAATATATGTTTAGCAAGACACAACCAAAGATGCAATTTATTCACACACACATTACTGTATACATATTCAGATACTGTAATAATACATATATATTCAGATAAGCATATATATAACTATATAAATACATACTACAGTATATATATATATATATATATATATCATATATATATAATATATATATATATATATATACTGTATATATATATATATATAATATATATACTGTATATATATA
>JBBPBX010005940.1:36838-63265 GCA_038048925.1 Garcialebias charrua
TATATATATTTTTTTTTTTAATTAAAAATTAAAATATTAATATTAAATAAATATTAATAAATATTTAATTTATACAAAAATATTTAGTTTACTAACTAAATATTAAGGTATAAACTAAACATTTATTTTGCACCTAAATATTTAGTTTACTAACTAAATATTTAATTTCTAAGCCAAACATTTAATTCTTCTACTAAATATTTATCTTGTAAATTAAATATTTAGTTGGGAACTATGACATTTTTAAATGTATGAATAACATGATGAAAACATGACTTTGGAAGAAAAAAAACTTTTTTTCTTATTAAAAGCTAAATACTGTAAACCAAAATACTGATGTTAATTTTTGACTGTGCAACTTCGCAAACGGCACCCTATAGTTGAGAGTTGCAAAAAAATGTATGCTTTTTTAAAATCTAAAATTCACATTTTCTAGACGTGCGAGTATTTCCATTTCGACAATGGCCCCCACATGAAAACGTTGTTTAGACACCCCTGGTCTATAGTTTAACTTCTGATAGGTTTACCTGCAGCACTGCGTCAGAGGTGCCAGAATGGACGGCTCATCCTGAGAGTGACGACCAAACCTGAAAAATAGCAGCAAACAGCAGATTGAGAGCAACATAAACACAAGTTTACTATGATCACCGAGCAGCAGGTTAGGTTCAACAACTAAATTGTAGCAATCCATAAAGGAGCTTACCTGGCACATACCCAGTATATACATATAGTATATATATATAAATAACATTGTATTGAGGTTTGGGGAAAAGCGTGCAAAACTATTACAAAGCCTGTTTTTTTTTTACAAAAGAGAGCTGTAAGAGTAATCACCAGAAAACATTTCAGTCACCGATCAAACACCTTGTTTCTTCAGCTAAACTTATTGAAATTCCAGGAATTGGTAGAATATAGTATTTTATCAGTTATGTATAGGGCTCATAATAACACATTACCTTTAAATATCCAAAGAAATTTTATAAAAAGACAAAGTTATTACAATCTCAAAGGGACAGAGATATTCATCAAACCACAATTCAGAACCAGCTTAAAGGGACGGTCTACCTCAATTCAGGGAGTTCGATTGTGGAATGTTCTGGAGAGTGATGTTAAAAATGCAAAATCAATGTATACATTTAAGAAAAAGGTCAAAAAGGACTTGCTCAAAAACTATATATGATGTAACTTAGTGTGTTTGTGTATTACAGTTAGAAAAATTAAGTAGAGTTATTCATTTTGTGACACAGTTTGTGTATTACAGTTAGAAAAAATTAAGTAGAGTTATTCATTTTGTGACACAGTTTGTGTATTACAGTTAGAAAAAATTAAGTAGAATTATTCATTTTGTGAACATCTTGATGTTGTGCCATCTTGTAGTTTGTGTATTACAGTTAGAAAAATTAAGTAGAATTATTCATTTTATGATCTAGTTTGTGTATTACAGTTAGGAAAATTAAGTAGAAAAAAAATTAAGTGTGATGTAGTTTGTGTATTAGTTAGAAAAATTAAGTAGAATTATTCATTTTGTGATGTAGTTTGTGTATTACAGTTAGAAAAATTAAGTAGAATTATGGGTGATGTAGTTTGTGTATTACAGTTAGAAAAATTAAGTAGAATTATTCATTTTGTGATCTAGTTTGTGTATTACAGTTAGGAAAATTAAGTAGAATTATTCATTTTGTGATGTAGTTTGTGTATTACAGTTAGAAAAATAAGTAGAATTATTCATTCTGTGATGTTGCTTGAAGGTTATCATTGGTTGAACAAACTGTGAAATAAGGGGCAGATATAATAAGATTTCATCTTCTTTCTGCTCCCTTCATTTTATCCTACTTGTATTCTTGTATCTGATGAAACTGTTTTGTATTGTTCTTTTAAAATGAATGAATAAACATCAAATCAAATCAAATATACCCAGGCAAGCACCTGGGTTATATCAGGCAGTACTGCTGATCATTTAAATGTAATCTACTCACGCTCGTCCATTGTCTAAGTGAAGTAGAAAAGTCTCATTTCCAAATTTCTCAAAAGTCTCATAATGATGACGGTCCATGTTGCCTTTGAATGAAAAACACAAGTATTTCACTTACTTTTCACCAAAGTGCATATTAACAATTAAAACTGACATTGTTTTTACATTACTACAATCAAATATTTACTTCAGGATAAAAGCAGAGGTAGACAATAAATAACTGAAATAACAAACTCATGAGGAAGTCCAGAACTGCCATGTCTATGAGATCCACCAGTCTTGTGGCGGTGTTGTAAGGAGGCGTCTGTTTCACCGTGTCGCAGTAGGCCGGGTCCTTTTCCCACCTACAGAAAACAGTGACAGAACGTTCAGGTAAGTAAACTATATGGTTCGCATGAATATAGTTTATTTTTAACCTCAGGTCCTAAAGAACTCCCCGTAAAGCATTTCCTTATTCATATATTCACACAGTCATGCAACGCATCCTCAGTTCCCAAAAACTTGTGATGTTGTGTTAAATTGAAGTAAAAACAGAATGCACTGATTTGAAAATCACATAAATCTTATTTTATTTGCAATGTATTTAATTGCTTATGTTATATAGTATTTTAAATGTATGCAATTTTATTTGCAATATATAACAGTCAAATGTTTAAACTAAGAATTTGTATCATTCATGAGAAAAGATAAGATAATTTTGAACATATTGGCAGCAAAACATCTTTAAAACATTTACCACTCGTGCTAATTATTATTATTATGTTTATTCAAAATTAAGTATGTATCTGAGGTCAATATGGGACTTTTTGTCTGTTTCAGGGGTTTATCAGATTGTATCAGGGTCCATTGCAACAGAACAAAAACACTCAGGACTCAAAGCTTTGGACAGCACAAACTCTTTATCGACGCTCTTTGTCATAGATCTAAATTAAAAACCGGTCATAACAATGACCAGCCACACCACAGTATCAATCAAAATGCTCTCAGATGATTGTGGGTACTTCAACTTTTAATCCTAAAGTTCAAGGTTCTTTATTGTCATTCGCATCAATGTGTTACATAAGGTGGAACAAAAGTGTGCACTCAGGCTCCCAGTTACACCCAAAAATAGCACAAATATAAAGTATAAAAAGAAACAAGGATCTAAGATATATAATCTTGTTTATTTAACAGTATTTTGTTAGCCTAAAAATTTGTATATGCACAAAACAACGTTGTTATTGTGTGAAACCTTGTATCTTACTTGTAACTTGTGGCATAGACAGAAGTCTGTTGGAGTCAGCCTCCACCATCACAGACATCTACACCTCCAGATGCAGGAAGAGAGCCGCCTGCATCATGAAGGACCCCACTCACCCAGCACACCCACTTTTTGCCCCACTCCCCTCAAGAAGGAGGCTGGGGAGCATTAAGTGTAGAACCACTAGACTGAGGAACAGCTTCTACCCTGAGGCTGTTAGACTCATGAATCTCTAACCAGGATAACCACTGTAATGCCACTTGGTTGTTGATATGTGCTGCTGACTATCCCTGATGCTGATCTCATGCTGCTGATTATTTCATGTTGCTGTGTTCATTAGTCCTCATCTGCTCATGTTCGTGCTGCTGTTGTTTTGGCACATTGTTGTACTATTACGGCTTAGTCTATTCTTAGTCTTGTGTATTATTAGTTTAGTGACTGTAGCATATTCTTGGTTCATGACTCGGATCTTATTAATGTTTTTCTTTACAATTTGTGTTTTTGTTGGATGTAACTGGGACCCTGTGTACACAGTTTCATCCCACCTCATGTACCACATGTGGCATGTAATAAATCTCTCAGAATCTCTGAACTTACTTGATCAGAGCTTTTTGTTTGACACATTTGTGATACTAATCAAATAGAACAGCAACGCTGTCAGATACATTGGGTTGCAATTCTTCTTTAACATCACTAGAGGGCAGTAAAAACTCGTAAAATCGGAAGTCAGACATGCCACAATACAAGTTCAGTCCTTTTCTTTGCATGCTAATAATAGAACCATACTCCACTCCAGTTCAGATATGTTCTCCTACTTGTAAATAATTCACAACATGGATTAGGCAAACCAAGTACTACCACAAAATACCAACAAGAAGATCTGCTGTTGTTTTCCTACATAAGAGAAGACGGCATAAACTAAATACATTTTACTACGGTGCTGACTCAGTTGTTCTGAAAGCGGCTGAAATGCACAAAGTGTACCCACTGTGCCTTCTTTGTTCGACTGTATGACCGTCTCCACGGCGACCTCCAGGACCTGCGGGGAGCAAGCGTGAGGTCAGGCAACATAGTAGCCAGGGAAACCTCCAGCGCATGTGGCCGACCGCAGACTGGGTTCTCTGTTGAGCAGTAGTATTCACACTGGCCATAGAAACACACATTTCCAGCTAAAGGGAGTCAGAGAGAGATTACTTTTACTGAAATTAGGGCTCTTTGTTGTAACTTTATTAAGATGTTTGCCGCATGAGGAACTTGTACGTCACACATTTGCATCCAAATACATACCAGGGGAAGTAAAGAAGGTTCTAGGGAGTTTTTTGTCAGTGGTAATATCTCTGATCTCTGTGGTGACATTGATAAGTCGACCAACCACTGGAGGGATCCGGTTGAAGCCCAGTAATCTGAGATGGAGGACGAGAAATTAATTAAAGGAAGGATACACTTAAAGATGTTAGCAAAGACCCTGGAGGAAAATGGTGGTTGTAAAAAAAGTTATCTTTTTAACTTGAATGATGTAATTTATTTTCATTACATAATTTTCTTTCACGGGAACATTTTCATCTCATTCTCACAGCTATAAACAGCTGAACTGGTATGGTAACTGCTAAAAGTTTCTTTGGTTGTCATTCATCGCCCACCAGGACATTTGGACAGCTTGTTGGCGAGATAGAAAATCTGTCGTCCTCCGCTCCAGAACGTGACTGTTCTCTTCGTTTTTCACTAGACTGATTATAGATAGTACCGTAATAACTGCTGCCTTCCTGTTGCTGATCGACACATTTAACCTTAAACCGTTGGACTCCCAAAACTAACAAAGTGTTGAAAAGAAATCACAAAACATAATAGTGATGTTTCTTAAACTCTTTGACCAGAATTTCATTCGATAACTGCAAACCCCCAGAATACTATCTTTCACCCATTTTTACTTGGATGCTAGTCCAACTCAGCTGTAGCTCCCTTTCCTCAAAAGAAGCTAATGATGCAATGAGTTTTCTGTTTTTGTTTATGTCTTTACCAATTTCTGGTCTTTTATACCCAATAACAATGTCATTTGAACTTTAATGCTACAATGAGATTAGAAAATCTACAAGACACACACGTAGCAGTCCTGATGAGTGGAATGCATTTCCATTATTACCCTCTTGATAAATAGCAAAACTCTATGTACTGTATATGAATAAAGAAGCTCAATTCATTACTGCTCTACTACCATGCTTAACAGTTGTTATCAGGTGTTGTACTGATAATGGCACTGTGCCTTATGTACCTATATACAAATATATACAGTACTTTGTACAAATACATATACTGTATATATATACAAAGTATATACATATATATACTGTATATACAAAGTACACATATACATATACTGTACATATATATATATATATATATATATATATATATATACTGTGTGTATATATACTGTATATACAGTAAAGTTAGTCTGTTTGTTCTGTTACTTGAAGATTATTATTGTTTGAACTGATTGTTTGAAAAAAGGGGCAGATATAATATGATTTTTTTCTTCTTTCTGCTACCTTTCATTTTAAATGTTATATTCTTATCGTTTATGGAATTATTTTATATTGTATTTTAAAATGAATACATTTATAAATTTAAAAAAAACGTAAATGTTGCAGAAGGCTACCGGTACATGTGCTTTTTAAAATTCCCGAGCTATCAACACCTAGAAATATGAGAAATTATGTTTTAAGTCTTAGTGGGTGAGATGTTGGCATGTGAACTACAGTTCAACAGGGAGACAAAAAGGAGCAATTCCCACATATTACCACCAAAGAGGGACTGGCACTCCAGGCAGGATCCACAGTCAGCACACTGAACAGCATTATGACAATTATCGTGTAATAGTTTTAGGCACTCCGGCCTCTTTGTTTTCATTATGCAACTGCAGGCTTCAGCGTGGCAGTGATGAGCCAAACTAAATCACAGCATATTTGGAAACACATCTGTTTGACCTTTGTGTTTGTTTTTCTGAGCTGTGCAGCAGAATCCTGCCTCTGCTCAAACATCCTGAGTGCACAGAAAATGCACAACGGCACTGGAAAGTCAAGATTTCTCTGTTTACTTGTGCAAATGCATGTCTGAGGGCATTTGAGCATGTGCCAACTTTGAAGACAAATAGACTCCGAGAGCGAGTGACCAAATATTGAATATCACACAATGTCAAGGCTATTGGAGTGTATAATTCCTCGCCTTTTTTATGACTCATTAGGGGAATCAGTCTCGCCCTCCCCAGCCTGGAGCCATAATCGCTGGGGTGGGTCTCAGGGCAGTTGGCAATAATCAATGAATGTTGTGGAAATGAATTATAATCTGTTGATGCAAAAGAACGTGCTGCTTTTAGAACAGAAAATAAAAAAGGCATTTCTTTGTGCACCAGTGACACAAAAGGGGGAACATTTGTGCTCTGTAACCTGGACCAATCAGAAATGTATTGCTTGGACAAGTCCGCCCAATCTGGTGCGTCTCAGCTCCACTGAGTCTGAGCTCTGAGCCCTGTCAGCTCACTCGCACACATGCACAATTTGCTCGCATCCGATTCATCGTGCTCTCCCAGCTGCACAAATTCACACCACTGCCAAGGCAAACTTGGGATGTTAAGCTTGTGACCACAGCAGAGTTAGGTGACTGGTGGAAGAGGCAGGGAGGCAGCATAATCCACATCATTGTGGAAAAGGGAAATGAGAGAGAGGGACATAAAAAACTAGAGACATTTCATTTCCTGCGAAAATGCAGTGTGAGTGCTTATTGCTGAAGAACTTGCTGGAAAACAGCTGAAATTAGCTTTAAAAATTGCCGAATTGTAGCTGAAATGAAAGAGCAATCATTACTTAACAGAAGAAAGCAGATTTTTTTCTTTTTTTTTGCTGAATTAGGTTTCAATTAGCAGAAATGAGCACAGAAATTAGGAAATTAGCTGAAAAGGCTGATATTTGCTTAAAAAAGCTGAAAAGTAGCTGAAAAGGCAGAAAGAAGCTGAAACTACCAGAAGTGGCGTAAAGAGCTGAAATGAGCTAAAAAAAAAAATTGGAATTAGCTGGGGAAATTTTTTTGGGCATAAAAATAGCTAAATTGTTTATGTTTATGTTTATTAAATTTGTTCATTTTTTTACAAAATAAACAATACAAGGCAATCTCATAATGATAGTGTACAAAATGTAAAAAAATGAAAGGTGGCAGAAAGAAGAATAAATCTTATTATATCTGCCCCTTATCTCCAACAATCAGATTAAACAACAGTAGTCAAACCATGTAAACAATAATAATCTTCAACCAACTTTTTCCAACAGTCAGGTTAAACAATAATATTCTTCAACCAACAGTACAAAATTACTAACTCTTTTTAATTTTCTAACTAACAGTACAAAATGACTAACTCTTTCTAATTTTCTAACTAATACAATACACATTACGTTATTTCACATATATTTTTTAACACATTTGTTTTGATCATTTTTTTAAATGTAAACATTGACTTGGCATTTTTAACTACATTCTCCAAGCCATTCCATAATCTAATTCCCTGGATTGAGGTAGAACGTCCCTTCAAACTGGTTCTGAATTGTGGTTTTACAAACAACTCTGTTCCCTTAAGATTATAACAACTTTGTCTTTTAACAAAGTGCATTTGGATATTTAAAGGTAATGCATTATTTTGAGCTCTATACATAACTGATAAAATATTATAGTCTACCAAATCATGGAACTTCAATAATTTTAGTTGATAAAATAATGTACTTGATGGATGACGGTAATGCTTTCTAGTGATAATTCTTACAGCTCTTTTCTGTAATACAAAAATAGGCTTTGTGATTGTTTTACACGCTTTCCCCCAAACATCAATACAATAGATTAAGTGTGGAACAATGATTGTGTTATACAACAAATACAGAGCTTTATCATTCAATAGGTCTCTGACTTTGTACAGTACTGCTATCGATCTAGCTATTTTTATTCTTACAGAATTTATGTGTTGTTTCCATGTCAGTTTGTCATCAATGATAACACCCAAAAACTTCACCTCATTCACTCTACAAATCTCAACATCCTCAATTTTGAGTGGAACATCAACAGTTTTCTTTTTATTACCGAATATCATGTAATTAGTTTTCTCTAGATTTAATGATAATTTATTTATTTTAAACCAAGTTTGTATCTTGACAAATTCTGTCTTTATCAATTCTAACATTTGTTCTATATCTTCACCTGAACAGAAAAAAGTGGTATCATCGCGAAAAGTACACATTTAAGGAGTCCTGACACATTTACCAAGTCATTCACATATAAAATAAAAAGCTTTGGTCCAAGTACAGAGCCTTGGGGAACTCCACATGTGATATTACAGAGGTCAGATCTTACATCATTTATTTGTACAAATTGTTTCCTATTTTTTAAGTAGCTAGATACCCACTGTAATGCTGGTCCTCTAATACCATATTTGTTCAGTTTTTCAAGGAGAATGGTGTGATCAATAGTATCGAATGCTTTTTTTAAATCAACAAAAATACTGATACAATGTTGTTTTTGATCGACAGCAGTAGTTATTTGTTCCATTAGTTCCATGAGAGCCATTGATGTAGAGTTTTTTGATCTAAACCCATACTGACTGTTGCTTAGAATATTTTGTTTATCTATAAATTGGTCTAGTCTGTTCACAAATAGTTTTTCAAGAATTTTTGAAAACTGTGGTAACAAGGATATAGGTCTATAATTGTTGAATACACATTTATCACCATTTTTAAAAAGAGGAACGACCTTAGCTACTTTCATATTATCTGGAAAAATTCCTGTTGAAAATGATAAGTTACATATGTATGTGAACGGCTCAATAATATGGCTCATTATGTCCTTTACAAACATCATATCCATGTCCACCCAGTCTTTCGATCTCTTGTCTGTAAGATGTTTTACTACATTCATTATTTCCTCTTTGTTAGTTCCATTTAGGAAAATACTATTTGCACAACCTGTAATTGAGTGGATCATATTTTTATCTACTTTTGGTATCTTAGCTGCAAGGCTTGATCCAACATTTACAAAATATTGATTAAATCCATTAACAATTTCATTTTCATCATGAACTTCATCGTTGTCTTTTACAAAATATTTTGAAATACCAGTTTTTGCTTTATGATTCTTCAGTACACCATTCATTACTCGCCATGTTGCTTTCATATCACCATTAGTTTTATCTAATAATTTACTATAATATTCTTTCTTATGTTTCCTTATAATCCCTACTAATTTATTTTTATACTTTTTATATTTTTCTTCTGCGCTCTGACTTCGTAATTTCAAGAAACATGAATACAAATAATTCTTTTTTTTACATGCATTTCTTAACCCTTTTGTCATCCATGGTTGATCATTCGTATTTCTCTTTGTGTAATTTGTTTGCACACAATTCTTTACATACAGGGTTTCCAAGATATTCATAAACTCATCATATGCTCTGTTCGCATCATCAACATACACATCATTCCAGTCTTGTTTATCCAGATCCTCTTTCAATTTTTCCAAAACTTTTTTTGATGTGTTTATGATTTTTTTCTTCGTTGTGACTGCTTTTGTGATATTTTGATCATTTTTAAAGATTGTGAAAACTGGTAAATGATCACTTAAGTCGGTCGTTAAGATACCACCTATCACATCCCCATTTGTTATATTTGTGAAAATATTATCAATTATTGTGGCACTATGAGTTGTAATTCTTGTTGGCAAAATAAATAGGAGCTGAAACAGCAGAAAAGGCTGAAACTTGCATAAATAAGCTAAAATTAGCAGAAAGAAGGAATACATTAGCAAAAAGAAGTTAATTAGGCTGATAGTAGCAGAAATTACCACAAGAATTTATCTGAAAACAGCTCAAATTGGCTAAAAAGCTAGTTGAAAGGGTTGAACAAGCTTAAATTAGCATAACAAAGCAGAAAGAACACATTTGCCCAAATAGGCTGAAAGAAGAATAAATGAGCACACACAAAAATTTAAAATATCTGGGGGAAAAAGCTGAAATTAACACCAAAAAACAGCTGAAGGGTAGCTAAAAATGCAAAAGCTTAAATTACATAAAGAAAGTGGAATGAGCACATTTGCTGAATTAGGCTGAAAAAAGTTGGAGTTCGTGCAAAAAGTGTGGAATTAGCCAAAAATGTTAAAACTAGCATAAAAACAGCTAAAAGCTGAAATATCAGGAAAAAAAAACTGAAACTTTCATAAATAAGCTGAAAGGAGCACAGTAAACTGAAATTAGAAGAAAGAAGTTAGAAGAAGCACAAAAATGTTGTACTTAGCCAAAATAATCTAAAAGGATCACAAAACAGCTGAAAAAGCAGCTGAAAGTAGCTGGAAAAAATTTGCCCGTGGAAGCTGAAAGAAGCTGAAGCAGAACAAAAAGTGAAAGGAGCAGTAAAAGGTTGTAAACAGATCTAAAGATTTGAAGGATGGAAAATGAGCTCAGTTAATTTCTTGAGGAAAAAGTGGCAGAAAAGGCTAAATATTTCAAAAAGCTAAAGCACGCCAATACCAAAAGTCATGGCTAGATTGTCCAGAAAGAGCTGAATGTTTTGATTTATGATTTGTTGTAATATAACAAAAATTATGGAACAAGAAAGATGCCAAAAAGCGTACAGAAGATAAATGGATCACAATAGAGTGAATGCTTCATAAACATTCACACTATTAAAGTCTCATAACAGACAGCCGATGAATCCATATTTGGATTTAGAAATCTATATACATGTCTTTCATCTTTATCAAAGTTCCCATCATCTGCCCCTCCTCCTGCCTGGCTTCATCCCTTCTTCTCCTGAGCTGCTTCCATCTTGTTCTCAGCAGGAACTCACAACTGTTAGATGGCTATAGAGAAACTGGTTACAAATTGCCCGATCCATCAGAAGAGAAACCTCTGAGCAATTCATTAGACCATGCTGACGTGTGCTTTGCTTTTTCTTCTGACAGAAGCACATTACAAAGCGATGTAAGCTGCAATGAAGAGGCACCAATAGAGAGAGAAACAGAGAGAAACAGAGAGAGAGAGAAATAATACAACGTTTGACTTCCGGTCACAGAGACAGACGACAGCAGCGCCACAAGTAATGTCAGTAAAATGTTCTCTTTCACCAAGTGTGGAAACACCCTAGAGCAAAACGCCAAATCATCTTTCTGCTCAACGTGAGCTAAATGTTTGCTAAGACTTTGTATTTGACAATGATGGTAAATATTTATAAGATTACAACATTTGCAGGCACACAGAGGTTTTCCAGCTTTTTTTCTAATTGTCACTGTAAATTTGAATGTTTGTTTGTTTGTTTGTTTTTGTTTGGTTAAGTGGGTAGCATGGTGGTGCAACTCTCAGCGAGAAGGTTGCCAGTTCAAATCCCGGTCTGGGTTTTTTTCTTGGTGGAGTTTGCATGTTCTCTCCTCCCACAGACCAAACACATGCATGTTAGACTGATTGGTAACTCTAAATTGTCTCTAGGTGTGAGTGAGAGAGTGAATGGCTGTTTGTCTCTATGTGTCCCAGTGATGGACTGGAGACCTGTCCAGGGTGTACCCAGCCCTTCGCACAGTGATTGCTGGACATGGACATCAGTGACCCCTGTGACCCTGTGATTTAGCACTTTGAGATTTTTGTTAATGAAAAGTGCGTTATAAATTAAATTCATTATTATTATTGACCCAAAATGGAAGACGCGGGTAAAAGATAATGGATGTTTAGGTGTTTTTTTGTTTTGTTTTTTGGCTCAGGCGTAGCAAACTATCTCACATGAAGACTTGGTAACTGTTTTTACACCAGATGTCCTTCCTGACACAACCACAGACCACTGAGCTACCACAGCCCTCTGTGTGGAGCAGAGAGCTGATATCTAGGGTGCCTGAGGGAGCAGATGGTGGGGGTTAAGGGTCTTGCTCAAGGGCCCAGAGTGGGGCAAATGAGGGTGCTTCACCCACAATTTGATGATGTCAGTCTGGGGTGTTGAACAAACGACCTCCCGATCACAAGCACACCATCTCCTCTGCACCACCACTCCACGCAGTGTCAATGTAAATGTGAATGTAAAAAAAGAAAAATGTCCCTTAAATGTTTTGTCACTTTAATGATGTTCAGACTCAGAAATGATCTAAAATCACTGGAGTTCTGGGATAGGCTACTTTTTTTTTTTCATCAGAACGCTGATCTATCCAACAGGTTTTTTTTTTCAATGCTATGGCATTAAAAATGTTTTCTTAAAGGGATAGTTCAGATCATTTGAATTGGCATTCCTTAGGAAGGTTGTGAACAATTAAACTCTTGGCTGTTGTAAACGCTTTAGAAAGCCAGTTGTGAAAAAGGTGGTTTAATTCTGGCCAGATTTACAAGAAAGTGGTTATTCTGAATGAAGCCACGCCAAGTGGCTGTCTTAAGTCTGATACATAATAGCAGTTCACGCTATTTCATAAACCTTTGCATTGTTGTCAGTTTTGAACTTCATGGTTTTTTACATATAATTTTATTGGTAGTTGAACACGCTAATAAAAGCAGCAGATAGATATAGCACTTCCTGTACAGCGTGGGACACTTTTAGCAGGAATATCTAATTATTTCCCTCAGGTGGAGGAGTTTTAAGTTTCTTGGCATCTTGTTCACGAGTGATGATAGGATGGAGCAGGAGGTGGACTGATGACGTATTAGGGCCTCATCCGCAACAATGAGGGCGTTGCTTCGGTCAGTCATGGTGAAGAAAGAGCTGAGTTGAATGGCAGAGCTCTCAATTTACTGGTCTGATGTTCCATCCCTCACCTGTGGTCATGAGGTTTGGATCATGACCAAACGAACGAGATCCTGGATACAAACAGCTGAAATGAGCTCAGGGTGGCCGGGCTCAGTCTTAGAGATAGGGTGAGGTGCTCTGTCATCCGGGGGAGCTCAGAGTAGAGTCGCTGCTCCTCTGCCGTGACAGGAGTCAATAGAGGTGGTTTGGGCATGTGATTAGGATGCCTCCTGGATGCCTCCCTTTGGAGTTTTTCCAGACACTTCTCACCGGTAGGAGGCCTCGAGGAAGACCAAGAACTCCCTGGAGGGAGTATGCTTCTTCTCTGGACTGGGAACACATTGGGATCCTCCAGGAGGCCCTGGAAAGTGCTGCTAGGGAGAGGAATGTCTGGCTTTCTCTCCTGGACCTGTTGCCTTCGCTACCTGAATACGGATAAATGGTAGAAGATTGTGAGAATCTGGACCAGGTCCGTCCCTGAAACTGGTCTGACTCCCCACCCCATGCAGCATCTGGTTCTTTTATTCCCAGATGAAGAGGAAACTTGCACTAAATCCAATAAATCAAGATATATAATTACTGTTTACCATTTTAATCTTCATCAGGCAGGAGAAAGTTAGAGGTTCAGCGCTGAGGCGTCTGTCCAACTTGTCTTAACCAGGCAGCAGAAGCGGAAGCGCTCCATGTCACAGAACGCCCCAGCTTATACAGGCCCTTGGCTCCGCCTTCACTTCTGGGAGCACAGCCTATCAGAGTGTATCAGTGGGGTGACTATGTGTGACATCATTGGTCTTCTCTGTTTCTGGTGGTGAAAAATGGGTGAAAGTGCAAATCTATCAACGTGATTGAATCCAGTAAAATAAAAATGACTCATCAGGTGTTGAGCCTGAGAAGCTCACTAAGAGCAGCTGGGCCAGTTTCATCTTTACAGAACCAGGCCAGAAGCTGGTCCGACTTTATGCAGACAAGACCTGGGGTTTCAGCATGATAAAGTAGGATAACTCTAACAAGATGAAGAAATAGATCTTTTTACTTTTAGTGGGATTTTTACATTAGTTAAAAATGACATTAGAGTAAAGATTTAAAAAATTAGCATTTGCGTTAACAGTAATATCAATTACTGGGCATCAACGTTGGCGAGCGCCTGGTGGCTGGGCTTTTACCCATGGAGCTCGGCCGGACACAGCCCGAAGAGGAGACGTGGGTCCCCCTTCCCATGGGCTCACCACCTATGGGAGGGGCCAAAGGGGTCGGGTGCAATGTGGGATGGGTGGTGGCCGAGGGCGGGGACCCTGGCGGTCTGATCCTCGGCTACAGAAGCTGGCCATTGGGACATGGAATGTCACCTCTCTGGTGGGGAAGGAGCCTGAGCTAGTGTGTGAGGTTGAGAGGTTCCGGCTAGAAATAGTCGGACTCACCTCAACGCATGGCTCTGGCTCTGGAACCAGTTTCCTTGAGAGGGGTTGGACACTCTTCCACTCTGGAGTTGCCCCTGGTGAGAGGCGCCGAGCAGGAGTGGGCATACTTGTTGCCCCCCATCTTGGTGCCTGTACGTTGGGGTTCACCCCGGTGAACGAGAGGGTAGCCTCCCTTCGCCTACGTGTGGGGGGACGGGCTCTGACTGTTGTTTGTGCCTATGCGCCAAACGGCAGCGCAGATTACCCACCCTTTTTGGAGTCCTTGGAGGGGGTATTGGAGAGTGCACCTCCTGGGGACTCCCTTGTTCTACTGGGGGACTTCAACGCTCACGTGGGCAATGACAGTGAGACCTGGAGGGGTGTGGTTGGGAGGAACGGCCCCCCTGATCTGAACCCGAGTGGTGTTCTGTTATTGGACTTCTGTGCTCGTCATGGATTGTCCATAACGAACACCATGTTCAGGCATAAGGGTGTACATATGTGCTCTTGGCACCAGGACACCCTAGGTCGCAGTTCGATGATCGACTTTGTTGTCGTCTCATCTGATCTGCGGCCGCATGTCCTGGACACTCGGGTGAAGAGAGGGGCGGAGCTGTCCACTGACCACTACCTGGTGGTGAGTTGGCTCCGATGGTGGGGGAGGATGCCGGTCAGACCTGGCAGACCCAAACGTATTGTGAGGGTCTGCTGGGAACGTCTGGCAGAGTCTCCCGTAAGACGGAGCTTTAACTCCCACCTCCGGGAGAGCTTTGAACACGTTCCGAGGGAGGCGGGGGACATTGAGTCCGAGTGGGCCATGTTCCGCGCCTCTATTGTCGAGGCAGCTTATCGGAGCTGTGGCCGCAAGGTTGTTGGTGCCTGTCGTGGTGGCAACCCTCGAACCCGGTGGTGGACACCGGCGGTGAGGGATGCTGTCAGGCTGAAGAAGGAGTCCTATTGGGCCTTTTTGGCCTGTGGGACCCCGGAAGCAGCTGATAGGTACCGACAGTCCAAGCGGCGGCACTCGGGTGGTTGCTGAGGCAAAAAACTCGGGCGTGGGAGGAGTTTGGAGAGGCCATGGAGAATGACTTCGTACGGCTTTGAGGCGATTCTGGTCCACCATCCGCGGGGCGGCCGTGGCACAGTGGTAATGGCAGTCGACCCCCGATCGGAAGGTTGGAGGTTTGAATCCCGCGTCCGCCCACCATGTGTCGTTGTGTCCCTGGGCAAGACACTTAACCCCGAGTTGCTCCCGGTAGGTCTGGATGGCGCCTTGCAAGGCAGGCTACCACTACCGGTGTATGAATGTGTGAATGAATGGGTGGATGGCTGGTATTGTAAAGCACTTTGGGGCTCCTCACAGGGGGCTGGAAAGCACTATATAAATAAGCTCCATTTACCATTTACCATTTACCATCTGGCGTCTCAGGGGGGGAAAGCGGTATGCGACCAACACCATTTATGGTGGGGATGGCGTGCTGTTGACCTCAACTCGGGATGTTGTGAGTCGGTGGGCAGAATACTTCGAAGATTCATAACTGGTAGCACTTTGAGATTTTCCTAATGAAAAGTGTGTTATAAATTGAATTCATTATTATTATTATTATTGTTGTCTATCATGGTGCACTAAGATTCATAACTGGTTGTGATTATCGTACCCACCACTGCACCCTGTATTCACTGGTTAACTGGACATCATTAACCTCACGCAGACTCTTCCACTGGTACATTTTCATCTTTAAATCACTTCTTGGTCTGCTGCCCTCATACATCTCCTCCTACATGTCTTTGCGTGAGTGCAGCTACAGCGTGCGCTCTCAGGACATGATTACCTGCAGTGTTCCGTCAGTGAGGACTGAACTTGGAAAAAGGGCCTTCTCCTACTCCGCTCCTGCTTCATGGAATATCTTACAAAAAGATCTGAAGCTCTCGAACTTGACTTCTCTAAATGGTTTTCAGAATCTGTTGGAATCCTGGCAAAAACCAATGCAGATTTGTTCCTGTCTTTGATTTTATACATATACCTTATAATGTTTTGCTAGTTTTTTGATACTTTGTTAAAAAAAAAATATATATATATAATATATATATATATATATATATATATATATATTTTTTTTTTTTTTCTCTCTTTTGTTTTCTATTGTTTATTGTTTGTTTGTTTATTGTTTAAGGAAATTCTACCATTGCTGTTCATTGTTCTTTAGTTTTAGCAGGTCGCTTTCGTAAATGAGCCCATGAGGTTCAAAAGATTTACCTGACTAAATAAAGGTTGAATGAAGAATGAAAGTCCTACTGGCACGTCTTCCACTGAGGAAGCGGAGCCTGGGGACTTTGGGTCGGGCTCTCCAATCTCTGGTGCTGAGGTCACCGAGGTGGTTAAAAAGCTCCGCGGTGGCAGGGCTCCAGGGGTGGATGAGATTCGCCCTGAGTTCCTTAGGGCTCTGGATGTTGTGGGGTTGTGTTGGCTTACGCGACTCTGCAATATCGCGTGGACATCGGGGGCAGTTCCCTTGGATTGGCAGACTGGGGTGGTGGTTCCCCTATTCAAAAAGGGGGACCGTAGGGTGTGTTCCAACTATAGGGGGATCACACTCTTAAGCCTCCCTGGTAAGGTCTATTCAGGGGTTCTGGAGAGGAGGGTCCGTCGGATAGTCGAACCTCGGATTCAGGAGGAGCAGTGTGGTTTTCGTGCTGGTCGTGGAACACTGGACCAGCTCTACACCCTCAACAGGGTCCTGGAGGGTGCGTGGGAGTTTGCCCAACCAGTTTACATGTGCTTTGTGGACTTGGAAAAGGCATTCGACCGCGTCCCTCGGGGGGTTCTGTGGGGGGTACTCCGGGAGTATGGGGTACCAGGCCCATTGATATGGGCTGTTAGGTCCCTGTACGACCGGTGTCAGAGCTTGGTCCGCATTGCCGGCAGTAAGTCAGGCTCGTTTCCAGTGAGAGTTGGACTCCGCCAAGGTTGCCCTTTGTCACCGATTCTGTTCATAACTTTTATGGACAGAATTTCTAGGCGCAGCCAAGGTGTTGAGAGGATCCGTTTTGGTGGCCTTAGAATCGCTTCTCTGTTTTTTGCAGATGATGTGGTCCTATTGGCTTCATCAGATCGTGATCTACAGCTTTCGCTGGAGCGGTTTGCAGCCGAGTGTGATGCGGCCGGGATGAGGATCAGTTCCTCCAAATCCGAGGCCATGGTCTTGAGCCGGAAAAGGGTAGCATGCCCTCTCCGGGTCGGGGAGGAGGTCCTGCCCCAAGTGGAGGAGTTTAAGTATCTCGGGGTCTTGTTCACGAATGAGGGAAAACTGGAGCGTGAGATCGATAGGCGGATAGGTGCAGCATCCGCAGTGAAGCGGGCGCTGTACCGGTCTGTCGTGGTGAAGAGAGAGCTGAGTCGAAAGGCAAAGCTCTCAATTTACCGATCGATCTACGTTCCCACCCTCATCTATGGTCATGAGCTTTGGGTTGTGACCGAAAGAACGAGATCTCGGATACAAGCGGCTGAAATGAGTTTTCTCCGCAGGGTGTCTGGACTCTCCCTTAGAGATAGGGTGAGAAGCTCAGTCATCCGGGAGGGACTCGGAGTAGAGCCGCTGCTTCTCCACATCGAGAGGAGCCAGTTGAGGTGGCTCGGGCATCTGGTTAGGATGCCTCCTGGACGCCTCCCTGGTGAGGTGTTCCGGGCATGTCCCACCGGGAGGAGACCCAGAGGAAGACCCAGGACACGCTGGAGGGACTATGTTTCTCGGCTGGCCTGGGAACGCCTTGGGATTCCCCAGAGGAGCTGCTCCATGTGGCTGGGGAGAGGGAAGTCTGGGCCTCCCTACTTAGGCTGCTACCCCTGCGACCCGACCCCAGATAAGCGGACAAAAATGGATGGATGGATGGATGGATGGTTAACAGTAATAATATATTTGTTGAGATCGTAATGGTTTTAAAAGCAAACCACTTTGACCTTACTGCTCAAAGTAACCTTTGAATTATCAGTCCAGTCAGAATGAAACTGTATTTCTTTACACTGGAGTGGCTCAAAAGGTTATCCACAACAGGTAAGATATTAATGTTTCATATTGTCTCAGTGTCTCGTGAGACTGAAGGGTTGTGTGTCTAACCAGGTAGCCAGTAGCTCAGGAGCACCACAGGGGACTGTACTGTCACCATTCCTTTTCACTCTGTACACCTCAGATTTCCAGTACGAACAGACTCGTGTCATCTGCAGAAATATTCAGAAGACTCTGCAGTGGTCAATTGGGTCAGAGTTGGACACGAGGCTGAGTTCAGGGAACTGGTGGACGGCTGTGTGGCATGGTGTGGAAACAATCCTCTCATCTTGAATGAAACCAGTATGATGAGTTACAACATTTAATTTCCCTCTGGAATTAATAAAGTGTTTTTGAATTGAATTGAATTGAACTTTACCCCATTTCAGAAGATCTGATCTAAAACTAGCAGCTCTGGTATCAATAGAATCAAATAAATAAAGAAGAAATGAAACATAATTACATGTACATGTAAACTGTGTCATTTTTGCTGATTAAAAAATGAGAACATTGCTGATAGCTCATATTACTGGTGTGGTTCTTGTGTGAAAACAGCCCACACAAACACACAAACATGACTCTGCTGACTCCTATTCATGATCCGTCCCAGTGCTGCAGAACAATCGCTCTCTCCCTCATCATCTACCGTACGGGCGTGTTTCCTACTCAGTCGTGATGCATCCACAAGCCACTAATGGAGGAGAGTAACACAAGGCCACGCAGCGCGCTCGCTGCCGTCTCTGACTCCATGACCTCGCACCGTCAGAAGTGACCCTCTTGGCTCGGACACGGCGGCAACACTCCAGAACCACTGTTGAGTTGTTAATTAAGGCAACAATTATAGAACAGCGAGGGATAGGAATCTGAAAGAAGGGGGTAGCTGTCTTGGTTAATATTTTTTTTTTATTGTTTACTTACCCAATGTGATGATTCAGTTTACTTTAATTAGTTTTGTGTTCAGTTTTACATCACACCAGGATTCAGTAAAAGATGAATACATAATGTTATTACTGTTAGATTGTCTTTCTTTAGAGAAAGATTTTTTTTAATCTCACATTCATTTCTTGATCCTGCCTTGTTTTCTATACCAACATGCTTTTTAAGATTTTCATCCTCCACTGCATTTAAATAGTAGGAAATAATGCAATTGCCTGTGTGTGTGTGTGTGTGTGTGTGTGTGTGTGTGTGTGTGTGCGTGCGTGCGTGTGTGTGTGTGTGTGTGCGTGTGTGTGTGTGTGTGTGTGTGTATGTGTGTGTGTGTGTGTGTGCGTGTGTGTGTGTGTGTGTGTGAACAGTGTTAACCCTAGTCGCGAGTTTAGCCTCTTTATGGGGGTGCTCAAGCATCCCTAAATTTTAACTCAGCACCCCTGAAAAATAATGTTTGTGTGTTGTTGTTTTTTTGGGACAGTTCTGGGTTTGGGTTTGGATTAGGATTCAGTTTATTGTATTTGTGATTCAATGCAACAAAATAAACACATTTAAAAGGTAACAGATCACTGTAATACTTGGTTTATTTACATACAGTAATGACTAATTGCTGGATGTCAGGCCCCTGAGCCGCTGGCTCTCAGTAACTGTGGCCCCTGAGCTGTTTAGATGAGTCCTGCTTTAGAGGGTGGAACAGTTTACAGTATTCTATTTCCAAAACCTAAACTGAATCTGGAAAAATATAAAAGATTAATAAAGTCCTGCGGCCGACCTCATGAGCAATTGAATACAACAGTGATAAACAGGAAGTAAATTCAAAATAGTTCAAGACAAAAACAACTGGACTTTATTCACAACAGAAGAATTTCGCTTCTTATCCGAGAAGCTTTCTCAGTTCAAAGAGCAGAGAAGTGTGGGGTTCAGGTTATGAAGCTGAGATAAGATACACACATATGTTGTGGATGACTGAGGATCTTCACCAGCGTAAACAGCAAGTACCACATGTTCATCTGTACGAAGGTAACTGCAGGTAAATCCTCCATTTTCTGTCATAATTACATTGTATGCTTAATACTGTTAAAGTTGGCAGCACGGTGGCACAACTGGTAGAGCTGCTGCCTCTCAGCGAGCATGTCCCCGGTTCAAATCCCGGTCCGGGGGCCTTTCTGGGTGGAGTTTGCATGTTCTCTCCGTGCATGTGTGGGTTTTCTCCGGGTACTCCGGTTTCCTCCCACAGTCCAAAAACATGCATGTTAGGCTGAATGGTAACTCTAAAATTGACCCTGGGTGTGAGTGAAAGAGGTCCCTCTTGTAAATGAGTCCCCGTGGCTCAACGAGGCTAGCCTGTGTAAATAAAGGTTGAATGAATGAATAAATTAAAGGTTAATGCTTAAATCTGTACTTTTTTTCCCATTCAACCTTTATTTAGACAGGCTAATCCCATTGAGCCTTGAGGACTCATTTACAGAGAGACCTGATTTTAATAACGAATGATGACAACAGTGGACAACAACAACAATAGACAATTATAAAATACAGATTTAAAAAAAAATGTTTACAAATTAAAATAAGATGGCAAAGAAAGAAGCAAAAACTACGGAGCCCCCGAGGGGACACGGGGGAAAATTTTTTTCTTTGCGTGCGCACGCAAACCTTTTGCGTGTGCTCGCAAAAAGGTTTGCGTGCGCACGCAAAAGGTTTTGCGTTCGCACGCAATATAGTGTTATCTCACAGATAACCGCACACACCCGTTGACGTTCATGCAGGAGTTTGTGACTTGGCGCTATATAAATAAACTGACTTAAATTGAAATTTGAAATCAGCCTTAAATATAAGGATGTCCAGTGTGTGTTGTAGTGGTAACAGTCATTTTATGTTGTATATTCCACGTTCACGCTCCGTGGATTCACCTGTCACTTCCCAGGAACGTAGCCAGAATTTTATGAGGGGCGGTTCATTTAAAATAAGTGTAAACCGTGTGAGACAGACACGTCCTGGTAGCTCACTGCGGTAGCTGCACCAAACCTTATCCAGACCGAGTGGGTTCGATTCCCAGATGGTATAACTTTATTTTTATTTTTATTTTTTTAATTATTTATTCATTCCAGATTAAAAAAACACAAGAAAACTATTTACAAAACAACAAGAAATAAAACAATACATGAAATGATGGTGGCAGCCCCTCCCTGGGCTGCCACCCCTCCCTGGGCTGCCACCTTACCGTGGTGGAGGGGTTTGAGTGTCCCAATGATCCTAGGAGCTATGCTGTCAGGGGCTTCATGCCCCTAGAAGGGTCACCCAAGGCAGACAGGTCCTAGGTGAGGGATCAGACAAAGTGCAGCCCAAAAACCCCTATGATGAGTACAATTAATGGACTAAGTTTTCCCTCGCCCGGACGCGGGTCACCGGGGCCCCACTCTGGAGCCAGGCCCGGAGGTGGGGCACGCTGGCGAGCGCCTGGTGGCCGGGCTTTTACCCATGGAGCCCGGCCGGGCACAGCCCGAAGAGGAGACGTGGGTCCCCCTTCCCATGGGCTCACCACCTGTGGGAGGGGCCAAAGGGGTCGGGTGCAATGTGAGATGGGTGGTGGCCGAGGGCGGGGACCCTGGCGGTCTGATCCTCGGCTACAGAAGCTGGCCATTGGGACATGGAATGTCACCTCTCTGGTGGGGAAGGAGCCTGAGCTAGTGTGTGAGGTTGAGAGGTTCCGACTAGAAATAGTCGGACTCACCTCAACGCATGGCTCTGGCTCTGGAACCAGTTTCCTTGAGAGGGGTTGGACACTCTTCCACTCTGGAGTTGCCCCTGGTGAGAGGCGCCGAGCAGGAGTGGGCATACTGGTTGCCCCCCATCTTGGTGCCTGTACGTTGGGGTTCACCCCGGTGAACGAGAGGGTAGCCTCCCTTCGCCTACGTGTGGGGGGACGGGCTCTGACTGTTGTTTGTGCCTATGCACCAAACGGCAGCTCAGACTACCCACCCTTTTTGGAGTCCTTGGAGGGGGTATTGGAGAGTGCGCCTCCTGGGGACTCCCTTGTTCTACTGGGGGACTTCAACGCTCACGTGGGCAATGACAGTGAGACCTGGAGGGGTGTGGTTGGGAGGAACGGCCCCCCTGATCTGAACCAGAGTGGTGTTCTGTTATTGGACTTCTGTGCTCGTCATGGATTGTCCATAACGAACACCATGTTTAAGCATAAGGGTGTCCATATGTGCTCTTGGCACCAGGACACCCTAGGTCGCAGTTCGATGATCGACTTTGTTGTCGTCTCATCTGATCTGCGGCCGCATGTCTTGGACACTCGGGTGAGGAGAGGGGCGGAGCTGTCTACTGACCACTACCTGGTGGTGAGTTGGCTCCGATGGTGGGGGAGGATGCCGGTCAGACCTGGCAGACCCAAACGTATCGTGAGGGTCTGCTGGGAACGTCTGGCAGAGTCTCCCGTAAGACGGAGCTTTAACTCCCACCTCCGGGAGAGCTTTGAACACGTTCCGAGGGAGGCGGGGGACATGGAGTCCGAGTGGGCCGTGTTCCGCGCCTCTATTGTCGAGGCAGCTTATCGGAGCTGTGGCCGCAAGGTTGTTGGTGCCTGTCGAGGTGGCAACCCTCGAACCCGGTGGTGGACACCGGCAGTGAGGGATGCTGTCAGGCTGAAGAAGGAGTCCTATTGGGCCTTTTTGGCTTGTGGGACCCCGGAAGCAGCTGATAGGTACCGGCAGTCCAAGCGGCATGCGGCTCGGGTGGTTGCTGAGGCAAAAACTCGGGCGTGGGAGGAGTTCGGAGAGGCCATGGAGAATGACTTCCGTACGGCTTCGAGGCGATTCTGGTCCACCATCCGGCGTCTCAGGGGGGGAAAGAGGTACGAGACCAACACCATTTATGGTGGAGGTGGCGTGCTGCTGACCTCAACTCGGGATGTTGTGAGTCGGTGGGCGGAATACTTCGAAGACCTCCTCAATCCTACTGGCACGTCTTCCACTGAGGAAGCAGAGCCTGGGGACTTTGGGTCGGGTTCTCCGATCTCTGGTGCTGAGGTCGCCGAGGTGGTTAAAAAGCTCCGCGGTGGCAAGGCTCCGGGGGTGGATGAGATTCGCCCGGAGTTCCTTAGGGCTCTGGATGTTGTAGGGTTGTGTTGGCTTACGCGACTCTGCAATATCGCGTGGACATCGGGGGCAGTTCCCTTGGATTGGCAGACTGGGGTGGTGGTTCCCCTATTTAAAAAGGGGGACCGTAGGGTGTGTTCCAACTATAGGGGGATCACACTCTTAAGCCTCCCTGGTAAGGTCTATTCAGGGGTTCTGGAGAGGAGGGTCCGTCGGATAGTCGAACCTCGGATTCAGGAGGAGCAGTGTGGTTTTCGTCCTGGTCGTGGAACACTGGACCAGCTCTACACCCTCAGCAGGGTCCTGGAGGGTGCGTGGGAGTTTGCCCAACCAGTTTACATGTGTTTTGTGGACTTGGAGAAGGCATTCGACCGCGTCCCTCGGGGGGTTCTGTGGGGGGTACTCCGGGAGTATGGGGTACCAGGCCCTTTGATAAGGGCTGTTAGGTCCCTGTACGACCGGTGTCAGAGCTTGGTCCGCATTGCCGGCAGTAAGTCAGGCTCGTTTCCGGTGAGAGTTGGACTCCGCCAAGGTTGCCCTTTGTCACCGATTCTGTTCATAACTTTTATGGACAGAATTTCTAGGCGCAGCCAAGGTGTTGAGAGGATCCGTTTTGGTGACCTTAGAATCGCTTCTCTGTTTTTTGCAGATGATGTGGTCCTACTGGCTTCATCAGTTCGTGATTTACAACTTTCACTGGAGCGGTTTGCAGCCGAGTGTGATGCGGCCGGGATGAGGATCAGTTCCTCCAAATCCGAGGCCATGGTCTTGAGCCGGAAAAGGGTAGCATGCCCTCTCCGGGTCGGGGAGGAGGTCCTGCCCCAAGTGGAGGAGTTTAAGTATCTCGGGATCTTGTTCACGAATGAGGGAAAACTGGAGCGTGAGATCGATAGGCGGATAGGTGCAGCGTCCGCAGTGAAGCGGGCGCTGTACCGGTCTGTCGTGGTGAAGAGAGAGCTGAGTCAAAAGGCAAAGCTCTCAATTTACCGATCGATCTACGTTCCCACCCTCATCTATGGTCATGAGCTTTGGGTTGTGACCGAAAGAACGAGATCTCGGATACAAGCGGCTGAAATGAGTTTTCTCCGCAGGGTGGCTGGACTCTCCCTTAGAGATAGGGTGAGAAGCTCAGTCATCCGGGAGGGACTCGGAGTAGAGCCGCTGCTTCTCCACATCGAGAGGAGCCAGTTGAGGTGGCTCGGGCATCTGGTTAGGATGCCTCCTGGACGCCTCCCTGGTGAGGTGTTCCGGGCACGTCCCACCGGGAGGAGACCCAGAGGAAGACCCAGGACGCGCTGGAGGGACTATGTTTCTCGGCTGGCCTGGGAACGCCTTGGGATTCCCCCGGAGGAACTGCTCCAAGTGGCTGGGGAGAGGGAAGTCTGGGCCTCCCTACTTAGGCTGCTACCCCCGCGACCCGACCCCGGATAAGCGGAAGAAGATGGATGGATGGATGGATGGAATATATATATATATATATATATATATATATATATATATATATATATATATATATATATATATATATATATATATATGTGTGTGTGTGTGTGTGTATGTATATACGTATATGTGTGTGTATGTATATATATGTGTGTGTGTATGTATATATACTGTATGTATGTGTATATATCATGAAGCATTAAACACATTTTTATGAAACTCATAAGGTTATTAGAGCCACATCTTCAGCTGAGTCACTTTTTGAGTCAACCTGACTCAAGATGGCTGCAACAGCTAATTGACTTTGGCAAACATATAAATGTTTATAATGCAGACGATTTTGCAGCTATGTAGCTAAAGTTTGGTGTGGTAATACTGAGAGTCGTGCCTATCTCGTATTCCAAGTGGTGATATATTATGTAAAAATTTGTTTGAAAGTTTGGCACTCAAATTGGCAAGCCATTTGCTTTATTTATTTTTATTTCATTTTTTACAAGAGATTTGAACTCTGAACAACCGGTTTTTGTGGTTAGACGTGAAAATTAACTCTTTGTTGTTGTTCTTCGCCTCCCAGCACACACTGTAAGTAAAAAATATGGGTCCTCTTGTAGACAGCACTATGGCAAAATCATTTTCCACTGGATAAGGTCAACATAAGAAAAAACATCTCTGCACTGCTAATCAGCGCTGATATGAAAGTTTGAAGCCCAGAGAGAAGGAACGATGGAGAAACACTCATAGCCAAGCTGAGGAGATGGCACTCATACCCAAATCTGTCCATCTTCTACCTTGCCAAACACAAAGAATCACACTCAGTTTTTCTGCTAAATACCCAGAGTGTCTACACACACAGTCAAGGAAATTAATGCTCCAACAACTAGCACACATTTATACTAAGTTGTGGAACTTGGTGTACTAAAGCAAATATGATTTTTCTAATCAGAATCAGAATCAAAATCAGTTTATCATTGCCATTGTCAAAGAATAAAATTCACTGACTAGGAACTTGATTTGGCATAAAGGTGCAATAAAAGGAAGTAAAAATAGAAGAAAAAATACAATAAAAACATATGTACACACCAACCAATAAACACAATACAGTACAGCACAATATTCACAATAAATGGCAGTGACAAATGGTGCTAAATGACGATAAATGGAGTGATGATGTACAGTGTTAGGCCAGTGATAAATGATAAGGCAGAGTTAAACAGTAGCATGATTATGAATGTTCAGAAGACTGACGGCAGATGGAAAGAAACTGTTTTTATGGCGGGAGGTTCTGGTCCGAATGGACCGAAGCCTCCTACCCGATGGGAGTGGTTCAAAGAGTCCATGTGCAGGGTGAGAAGGGTCAGTTGTAATCTGATTGACTAATCTAATGACTAATTACTTAGAGATGACATGTGAAAAGTGACACTAATTGTGGAGTTGAGAGAATAAATTTGTATATTTGGGCGTTTTAATCTAAAACCAATAAAAAAAATATATATAAAAAAAAAAATATATATATATATATATAT